>JAXGGA010003041.1:0-109902 GCA_038373865.1 Uloborus plumipes | reverse complement strand
TTGAAACTGAAGGTTCAAAATTTTACTTTTAGCAGAGGTGCCCATTACCCCTAAGAGCAAAAACTTATCATCCAAGAATTCCACGAAGATCCCTCTAAAAACGAGAGCCACACGTGAAAGAAAAAGAAAACAAAAACCTTTAAAAACGCCCCTTAAAAATAATTCAATAGCGCCGCTTACGCCATGATTCTTGATAGGAACAACTGCTTTTAGGCTTTGTCTGACAACATTTAGGATAATAAAAGGGTTTCGGGACTCTTCCGGAAATTTTTGGGCATAGAGACTGTAATTCGGGAGCTCTCTCTTTTCAAAAACACATTTTAGAGCTAAAGACTCTAGAAAAGTAAGGAGGATATCAACTACCGTTAACTGTTTGAATTTTAAATCTCTAAAATGCCATTTGAGGCAATGTTTGATCAAGGTATTGAAGAAGCGGGAAAAGAACTCTCTTCCGAAAATTTTTGGATATTGAAGTCTTGAAACTGCGATTAAACTACACGTTGTAAAAGCGAAATTTTAAGATCTCTTTGGACTATTTAAGGAGGGTCATGAGCCTTCTTTGAATTCATGCTTGGCGGATATACGGGCCTCGACTTCCTACCTGAAACCTGCCACTGAGAAGCACTCTATTCTTTAATTTCACCACTGGTAAAGAAATTGAAAATTACGTGCCCCTTCTAGCTCGGCCGGCTTGAACTTCTACCTCTTTTCGATTTTTTTTTTTTTTTTTTGTTTTGTTCAGCTGAAAGCTTGGAAATTATTTGTGAAAAAACTAAAAAGGAAAATGACTGCACTTTATTTTACATTTCTTACTGGGAGGAATACTTACACTTTATTCTAAATTTCTTGCCGAGGAGGAATGATTGCACTTTATTTTAAATTTATTAAGTGTAGCATTACTTTAAAGACTCTTATTTCCTGGCTGACTAGAAAAACAGGGGGAATGAGAAGAAAGAGAGAAACGTAATTTGCTGACTAATAATCAACACGTGTTGAATATTTTTCATTTAAAGATTTCTATTCAAAATGATTAGGATTTTTTCTGTGCGTTTTCTAATTGAAATATCTTCATTTTCCCAAGACACGTTCTTTTTTCTCTCGAGTAAATCGCGAGGGCTCCCTGACCCTCTTGGGTTGCACTAGAGCCGCTATACAGGGTGTCCACTCCAATCGTGGACCAATAGCTAATTTCTAAACCGTTAGAGATAAGCATATAGTTTATTTAGGAAAAAATCTCCAAATTACGAAAGGAATTTTGGGTCTATTCAATGTTTTTCAAAAAATCAAATTTTGAAAGAGTTACGAAATTTAAATTTTTATACAGCCCCCCAGTCCTATCAATCATATTTAGTAAAACATTCTTGACACTGTAACGTTTAAAACTAAAAAAAAATCACTCTTCTACCACAAAAATTGACCGAGTTATGACGTTTTGAAAAATCAAGATTTTGAAGGATTTCGCATACGGTCCCTTAAGCGATCTCTCGGTGATGTCATGAAATAATGCAAAATCTTGATTTTTCAAAACGTCATAACTCGGTCAATTTTTGAGGTAGAGGAGTGATTTTTTTTTAGTTTTCAACGTTACAGTGTCAAGAATGTTTTACTAAATATGATTGATAGGACTGGGGGGCTGTATAAAAATTTAAATTTCGTAACTCTTTCAAAATTTGATTTTTTGAAAAACATTGAATAGACCCAAAATTCCTTTCGTAATTTGGAGATTTTTTCCTAAATAAACTATATGCTTATCTCTAACGGTTTAGAAATTAGCTATTGGTCCACGATTGGAGTGGACACCCTGTATATACTGCCTGGTGTCATCTAACGAATTATTATTAGTAATAATTATTTATTTAGTTAAGTATTTCAAGCTAAAAGTATGTAAATAATTTCAGAGTAAACTTAAACCAAATAATAATAACTACCTATTAAAAAAAAAAAAACGAATTTTTTTTCGGGGGGAGGAGGGGTATAAGAGGGAAAGACCCTCTGGAGCACTCAATTATATACACCTTTGAAAACAATGTTAATAGAGAGTGGGCTTTTTTCTTAAGGTTTTTTTTTTTTTTTTTTTTGAGCAAACACGAACCGAACACCTACTTTTGAAAAAATCTTTCTCGATTTCGGGGGGGGGGGGGGGGGCCGGGCCCCCTCGGCCCCCCCCTTAAATACGCCCTTGAGTAAACTGCATGGTCAATATTCAAAAATCAAGTCAATGATTTTGTTCCATCATCAGCTGAATCACATGAAGCAAAGGGGTGTAGGGCTAAGCTGAAAAAGTTGGACATGTAGTGAAACTTGTGTAAATTGACCACCTCGGTGCAACATTTTAGTGGTTAACTTGGACGAGTTTTCAACTTATATAGGTTGATACATATGATCCAGAACTAATTCTGTACTTAACAACAGCGGTCAAGTTAGACAAGTGGTGAATTTACAAGGCTGGCTTACTTAACAGGTTTTACGTGACTGGAGCAAATACCAAGACCAAGTCTCATATGAAATGATAATGGAAGGTATAGGATGGTTTTTATTTATTTAATTTTTTTCAAGAAAACCTTAAGCTTGACTACGAAGAGATGGCGGTAATGGACCGCTTCATTTGAAAATAGTGAAAATCAGCGAGAAAATTATTTTTTTACTGTCTAATCTTTTATCGTAAAACCTTCCTCGCATTTGCGCATGCCTGAGGTCTCTTCGGATTTGCTCAAAATAGGGGGGAAATGCGAAGTAACATTCAACAGGAAGTATTTCATTTCATTTCATTTCACACTCCAGGGTCCCCCGTACCTACCACAGCTTCGTGGTTTAACCGGGATAAGGCCCTGAAGAGAGCTCTGTTCTTAATTTTGAACCAGAACCTAGGGTCGAGCAAACCCTAGGCCCAGCACCCCCAGAGGTATCGTTTCACTTGGAGAACTTTGTGACCACGACATTTTTAACGCCTCCCAGCCACCATTAATCAAGACGGTGGATCTTTGATCGGCTGGGATCGAACCCGGGTCCCTCCGGACACGAGTCCGATGCCTTACCGATCGGGCCACCACGGCCCTAACAGGAAGTAAGAAGCGAAAGCACCGGCAAGTGCGTCTCCTTATCCTATCACCCCTTTTTCAAATGGAAGCAATCAGGGGTGCCCATCCCCCCCAAGCTCAATGGCGCAAATTCCCCCCCAAAAATTTTGCCAACCCTCTTTTACTTATTTATTTTTTATTTTTAGCGCTCTTTATTTATTTATTTTTTTAATATTATTTATTTTTTTATTTATTTTTTATTACAATTATTATTACTTAATTAAAAAAATTCTACGCTACGCCACTGAAAGTTATCATTTTATTATGACTTAAAAATAGACACTGAAGGTTTCAACTGAATGCAATACTTCTAATCACAAGATTTTTACGCACTATTTGTTTAAATAGGGCTGGGTGAAATAAACAGAATCTGAAAGGATAAGATTAGTTAAAAATATTTACAATAAACAGCAATACATTAACTAAATAAACTTGCTTGTGCTATGCAAATGAAAATAACTATTATAGTACAAACAAACATTTTCGTAGATTAATGAGTGTCATATAAATAAAACAATAATTTCAACTCGATCTTTGATAGTAAAATCAAACATTGAAAGACAATTTAAATATTTAAAAATATGACGCATAAAAAGGTAGATAAATATCATTGTAATATTTATATGTGTTGATCAGCTAAAAGCGTGAAGTCGTAAATTTCCACGAAAATTTTCTCATTTGGGAGTTTATAATGAGGCATAAATTAATAAAATCAGATAATAAATTCGGGTGGGATAAATATAATAAAAATAGCTATGAAAATGATTAATAATTCCCAATAGCAACAAGAAATTAAATCAATGATATAACTTACACTTAGCAAATGAAAATAATGCCTCTTTGCCTGAACCGTCATTTCAAACTTTTCCAGCGGGGGCAATGGGTATGTATTCAATGTAAAATATGCCAAAAAATAGTAAAAACCCCGTCCACTTGCAGGTAAACACATTGGTTTCCCAAAGCCGGGGAGGGGGGGGGGTTGACCCTCTGAATCCCCTAAATCACGGGCCTACCCTCCACTTCGTAAGAGTCCAGGTGCCTCTCAAATGGTAATAGCTATCAAGAAATAATTGTGCAACATGAAAGAATCTTAGTCCCGTTAGAAACAAACAAATTAACTTCTCAGGCAGACACTAAAAAATTCATTTTCTCCCTTTTAACTTTTAGCCCAATATTCATGTGCCATAGCTATCATGGAACCAATGAATTCCCTATTTCAACGCATGCATAAAAACAGTTCAGGATTTTTAAGATGCAAGCCATGCTCATATATAGCCACTTAAAACTATTAACCGTCATTAATACTAATAAACCAGGTGTTTGGTGGTTATATATATATATATATATATATATATATATATATATATATATATATATATATATATATATATATATATATATATATATATATATATATATATATATATATAAAGTGTACCTTTTTGAAATCAAATAATTAACAAAGTAAGATAGTTTTAAAATACTGTTACAAGGAATGTTTAATATAAATCTTACCGTGAAGTTGATGGTGCATTTTGTATATTTTTCATTGTCACCGTTGAAACAATGGAGCCTGCACCCGTGTTACTAGTCGCTTTATCCCAAGTACTACTGCCTTTCTTAACAGCTACAACTTTGTACTTGATATTAATATTATTTCTAAATTTATATGCATGTTTTTTGCGACAATGTTCAGTCCGTTTGTCTTGTCTGTGCACAGTGTTGCAAAGTACTTCTAAATATTTATATTTGAACGAAGTTTTAAGAGCTCTAGGCATCTTCGAAAGATTTCTTTTAAAATTTCACAAAACTTGAACCGCCATTTACTATGAACGCGACAAACTGCTACAAAATAGTCGATAACAGCGCATCTCACATTAATATGGCAACATTACGGTAGGCAGAAACTGTGACACTCCGCATTGAGAAATCTTTATCATCTAGTGTTAAGATTAAACTGAACTGAAGTGTAAAAAAATAATAAAGTAATAAAAATAATAAAATCAAACGTTGGAATACCCGTAGCTAATGACTTCGGAGCAGAAAAACTGCATAATTTTGTAGTTGTAAAACGGTATATATAATGTCATTTTGTTGATGTTATTTGTCTATTAGGGTGAAATACAGCAGCTAATACACTCGCGCAAATAACGAGTTCCAGGCGCCACTAATAAATAATGTTTAGGCTGGAAGTTCCTATTTTGCATTTGAGCCGAGATTTGTTATGGTGTCAGTGGTAATGCTGAAGTTGAATTGATAGCGTATCTTTTTTTCCCCCCGCTTAGCAGTTTTATTCTAATTACTCAGCAACAATTCAGATACAAATCGTTCGAAAAGAAGTTAATATTTTTCGATATTAACTTCGCACAAAAAAAAAAAAAAACGTAACATTAAAAAAAAAAAAAAATGAAAAAAAATTAAATATAAAGTTGATAAATAATTTAAATTGAAAAAATAAATTAATAAATAATTTAAATAAGTAAATAAATAAGTTTAAAAAATCCCCCCCAAAAATTTTGATGGCGCAACTTGCGCCATAATCCCTCCCTGTGGGCACCCCTGGAAGCAATCGTGACTGCCAGGCGCGGAATACGCAGACAGACAGTACTCTCTTGGTCCATTTTCGCTTTTACTGGCTACTTGATCACTCTGATGATATCTATTACAAAATGAAAAGCTCCGTCTTCGCTTTAAGATCACCCGCCATCTCTTTGTAGTCAAACTTTACCTCAAGTTAGGATGTTGTACGCTGTTTACTCAAAACTTAGACAAATGCCAGCTCACTATTTCATATTAGGTTTCATAAAGCATACTTGGCAATTAAAATTCGATGAATACATGACTAAAGTAATGACTGGGGTGGTCATTTTTCAAAGATCAAGTCTTATTTCTCTACGATTATGACTATGTTTTGGGAAATAAAGGTCTATTTGTAGATGCGCAAAGACGAAGGTTATTTCTCAACCAGGAGCGTACATAGCAGTGCTTCCCAACTTGGGGAGATCGCCCCCTAAATGGGGGATTTAGCTTCTTAAATAGGTGAAAATTTTGTTAGGGGTGATAGGGAGGCGATAAGTGGTTAAACGACGAATGAATAATAGCAAAAATTCAGCGAATATCAAAACTGAAAACATATATATGAAACCAACTGTTCAGAGTTCAGACAAGGAATCACAAGTTAAGAAAGAAATAATTAAAATTCAGGAACTCATTCATCACACCTTGGTTGAACTACAAGGAGGTCTTTTATCATTCGTCACCAAGTTTATGAATTTTCAACTTTTTGTTTGTTAATTGTCATTTTTTAAGTTGCCAGTGTTTTCATTCAGATTTCAGTTTAAAAAAGAAAATAATTTTATGAAAGCGTATTTGTGCTTTTGAACAGTGCTTCAATGATCTTTGTAGTGCATTGTCTTTCAAAAACGTATCAGTTCGTTCTGGGAAAAAAATTACTTTCATGTACAGGGTGTCCGAAAAGTCTGTCCCTGATTACATAAATTGATGACTCAGGCTACAAGTAGGATACAAATATGAAACTGGTGTCTAATTGTTATCAAACTATCAAAACTTTGATAGTAATTTTCTTTCAGTTAGTAACGTCTTCATTGAGCTGAAGTAAATGAAAAGGCTCCATGAAATAGTACGCATACTTACTTAAGAATGTTACGCTCGTCACAGCTTTGCACTGTTTTTGCAACAGAGGTCTTAAAAATTTATTTTAATGTATAAATAGTTTGAGTTTGGCAGATTTAGAGCCTTCTATATAGGGGCCTTAGGCAGATTAAGAGAAAAATCACATGGAATTGAAGAAGAGCGGGAGCGGAGTGCAGGTTAAGTCCTCCTTATATTTCAGTTTGGAAGAAACAACTTGTTATGTCAACCAAAAAATAGCGAATCAGGTAAATAATATGTTCACCAACTATCAAAAATTAAAACTTTTAGCCTTGTTATTGTTCCGTAATATTTAAGCAGAATCATGAATAAGTCATACCCCAGTTCAAGCTTTATGTCTCTGACACACACACAAAAAAAAAAAAAAAAGGAGGGGGAGAAAAGTTCAAATTCTTCGGTCAGGGTAAGCAGTCAATAAAAGACATGTTATTGATTCCTCGAAATCTAATGCAAGAGAGCTCTGAGTCTCGCGACGACAAAAATCTGGAGTCAAGATACGAGAGAGAGAGCATAACTTTAACCGCACCGATAAGAGGATGGAGAGGGAGTGCTCCCGATTTATCCGCGAGGAGGGGAGGAAGAGGAGGGGGAGGACTCGATCAGTACCCGAAAAACCGCACCAAATAACCAATCTCACTACTCATGGCAAAAATCGGTTCGCATTTTTGAACGACAAAAGAGCAGAGAGAGGGGGTTGACAGTTTGAGCCGGTGGTTCCTTTGTCACGAGACACCAGCCATAAAAGACGCGGTCGCCATGGAAACCGATTGAGGGACCGACCTATTTAGTCGCCTGTCAACCGTTGCGCCTTTTGATGCCCTCCTCCGACCGATGCCCACTTCCCGTCACTCGCTCCTTTTGGGGTTGCTCCTCGGACGGATCGGTCGCCAACTTGGCGCCGTCCCGAATTACCTCACCTTTATTGGGAGAATTAACGCATGTATGTGGAAGTATATGTATACAAACACGCACACGGAAATACGACGAAGATGCGCATTTTATAACAAACTAGCTTATTTCCCGGCGTTGCCCGGGTGATTACTAACACAACATAGCTCTAAAAATCTTTGTTTTTTACTTATTTCATGCTAAAATGAAGTAGGTGAACCTTAAATTGATAATTCATTGTAAATCGTAATCTTTGTTGGTAAAGACACATATTTAAATGTGTTAAATTTTATCAATTTGTATGAGTAAAATATTTTCTCTATTACTCCATGTATTCAAAATTGAAAGAAAACGGCCATTTTGAGACGAAAATTTGAATGTTGAGCTTTTTGGATTTTTTTAAAATTTCAAAACTCTATCAATGTGAATTCTAGTGCATCAAGGAACCTCTGCTCCAAGTTTGATGAAAATCCGACGAAAACTGTATTTGTATAAGGAACAAACATACAAACAAACAAACATATATCCATTTTTTATTTCTATAGATAGCAGTGCCCTAGTATTGAGTTATAGTAATCACATTCACTTAAGTTTATATATATATATATATATATATATATATATATATATATATATATATTGTCACAGAAAGTATTTTCCAAAAATGAGCGCTACAATTTTTGGGGATCAATTAAAAGTTGATTAAAATTAAAAAGTAAAACTCACTTACTGTAAAGAAAAAAGTGACATGTTATAAGTTGTAAAACTCATTAAATAAATATTTATAAAATCGCTGGAACGAAACATAACATGAAACATAAAATCGCTGTACAACGAAAGTCTGAGCCAGCACATTAAAAATCATAACATCACAAAGGAAACGACAAAGTTCACTAATCGTACCATGACAAATCTACTGTGATTCGGCTTTCATAAAATATCGTCTTAACTGTATTTTTCATTTAATATTTCTCTTTTTTCATTATTGTCTGCAATGTTTGTATTTATTTATTTATATCATTTAATTTATTTATCGTCTGCGCTATTTATTATTTTCTTGTAATGGCAACAGCAACAGAAATAAATTAGAATAGTCAGAGCATTTTTTAATGAAACGATGTTTTTATTTTTCCACGCTCGATGTTGGTGGAGAACAATATTTTGTTCCATTGTAACTATATAATTAAATGGGTCTTAAAAAAAAAAAACTGAAGACTTCGAATTTATTTACTGAAGTGAATAGTTATATCTATATCTATATGAAATTTCCGAAGAAGTCGAACGCAAGAAACATACAAGGTACCGTATTTTTTCTACGTACCATGACAAACATACAATATGTTGCGCTTCCTAATTGTATTTTTTAGCTTGCATATTTTTGCATGAACTGAATTATTTTATTACCTTATAAGAATAATTTCTTGAGCATACACCTGCGATTTAACTGGAATATCCTTTTTACTGATGTATGAAAAAAAAAAGATGCTATGCCAAAAGTTTCTTAGCCATTTTGTTAACTCTCATATTCTGTTTAAAAACATGCTGTCATCAATGAAAATAAAGTAAATAAACAAAGTTAAAAAAAATAAAAGTAATGAATGTATAAATATAATCTAATACCTTTAAACGAGCAATTCTTGTATATATATATATATATATATATTTATTTTTCGGATCTCGAAAACGGCTCTAACGATTTTGATAAGATTTGGTATTCAGATAGAGTTTTGGTTTTTGAGTTCATCTACGTCGGCGTTTTTTCTGTAAAAACGCGAGTTTTCACAAAAAACCCCGTTTTTTTTATGCCTTCATTGAAAGTTTGAGAAGCTTTTATTTCGCCATTTTGTTTATGATTACTTTGATTGTTACTGTTTCCGTGGCGACCACGTTTTGTTATAAACATTGGATTTCTTATTTAATCACATCAGCGCGAGTTTAAATTTTATGGTATTTGGCAACGTTAAATTGTTATTGTTTTTGAAATGTTAAAGCAAGGCTTCACTAGATATAGTCTCTTATACAGGCTGTTTCACTTATTCAAAAGTTTTATTATAACAATAGATTTCATATTTAATCACATCAACGTAAATTTAAATTTTTATGGTATTTGGCAAACGAGTTTTGGCAACACGTTAGAATTGTATTGTTTTTGAAATTTGTGGCAACACGTGATAATTAGATAATTATTATTGTTTTTGAAATTTAAAAGAGATCAATCAAAATAAAGTTAGAATTGGGTGTGGGCCACGGTAGTCCGATCGGTAAGTCGTCGGACTCGTAACCGGAGGGTCCCGGGCCGATCATATAGAGGGAGCCGAGCCGATCAAAGATCCACCTTCTTCATTAATGGTGGCTAGGGGACGTTAAAAATGTTCGTGGTCATAAAATCCTCCAAGTGAAACGCTACCTCTGTGAGATGCTGGGCTAAGGGTTTGCTCGGCCCTTGGGCCTGGTTAAAAAATGAACAGAGCGCTCTTCGGGGCCCCATCCCGGTTAAACCACGAGTTGTGGTATGTACGGGGAAGAACCTTGGAGTGTGAAGTGAAGTGAAAGTCAAAACCAACTGTAACCAAATGCGTACTGGAGAACAGGGACTCTGCATCCATTCTCATCAACCCCTCCCGCGCTTTCGGCGCCAAATGAAATGAAATTGGGTGTGATTTTACGGTGAGCATGGATTAAATAAGGTTGTGTTTTTTAAAACAAATTACGGCTGTTTTAAATGCGTAATTGCAACCAAAGGCAAAATATGCTTTTCAAGTTTATCTAAATACCTACTTCGTATTTTAGAAAAAAACACGAGTTTACAAACCTCTTTTTTTTTTTTTACCGAGTGGGCTCGGTCCCCTGGTACTTAGAAAGAAAATGAAAAATGGGAAGAAAAAAGTAATGATGAAATAAAATGAACGAATTAAAATATAAAAGTTAAAAATAAAATGAAATAAAATAAAATTTCGATTTTATTATTTTAGTTGAGTTTAAATAAACTTCGAGAAAATAAAAAAATCTGAATGAATGCTACGATGCTACTTGAAAATCTATTACATCTAAATTCTACAAGTTATCAAATCTTTCACATGGGTAAATGGTTCTACTTTTATAGTTTGTTAAGATAGGTTTTGTCGCTGTCAGTAGGGCTGCGACATCCGACATCGATGTTTTTGCTAAAACATGATGGTTTTACCATCGATGTTTGAGGGTCGATGTTTTGGGTTCGATGTTTTTTTTTTTTTTTTTTTTTTTTTTTTTTTATGACGATGTTTTATAATCCAGCAAAAAAGCTTGATAAAAATATGCGATATGCAGACGTATTAAAAAGTTTTCATCCGTAATCAGAAGTTTCAGTATTAATCTCATTTCAAAACATTTTTTATGATTATTATCGATGTTTTGCTCTCGATGTTTCTAAAACATTTCTAATTTGCTTTCGCCATTTTTTTTTTAAATTTATTTATTTCATTATTTTTTCGTGTCGATGTTCAATGTTTCAGCAAAAAAAGAAAAAATCATCAAGATATGCTGCCAAAAGTTATATCGTTAATCAGCCTTTACACTATCTCGTTAGAAGGCGTTTTTGATAGTTACCATCGATGTTTTAAGGTCGATGTCTTTTAATGATTGCTGTTTCGCGTTCAATGTTTTTTTTTTTTTTCGTTCGATGTCTGCTTTACACTTCAGCAAAAAGCAAAAACTATGCAATATAAAAAGATTAATCTTTAACAGTTGCAATATCTATCGTATTGAAATAGTTTGTTAAAAAATTACTAACGATGATTTACGGTCAACGACTTTTAAATATCGTTGTTTTCGTTTTGATTTTGAAATGTTTTTCGATAACGGTGTTTTACATTTCAACAAAAAAAGACTCGCAGACTATTGTTAGCGTAAAATGCATATTACTATATTTATTTGTATTGATATATTTATGTATTTTTAATCATTGGCAACGGATTACAAATAAAATTCGACGTGTTTTATTTTCGAACGATTTTTTTTTCTTTTGATAAAATGCATTTTGATGTGCTTTCTATTTTTAATCATTACTATTTTATTGATTTATTATTATTATTATTATTTTTTTTTTTTTTGAGAACGAGAAACGAGTTCTTTTATTTAAGAAATACAATAGCTGCATTGTTTAAAAGGTGTTACTGCTTCATTTATTTGTTTATTTATTTATTACGTATCTGTTTCATTAGATGAAAGTATGCATATTTTGCTTTCAGGACTCAGTTTTAAATGTTAAAAAGGTATGTTCGACATAATTCGCAGCCTCAGAGAATTAAGAGAATATTCATCAGATTCTAGAATGTCGATGTCGGGCTTTTTTCTTCGACAGAATTCTATTTCAGTTTGCCATTATCGTATATATTATCTCTCCAGGTTGTTTTTTCATCTTTATTTTATTTATTTATTTACTTGTGTGTGTGTACGCAATAACTTTATTAATACTTCATCCATTTTTAAAAGTACGACATTATTTAAAAGATTCTTTTCCCCGCTATCATTGAAAAACAAACAATGAGGGAGTTTCCGAAATTTCAAAAGTATTTTTTTCTGAAAGAACATGCTTCAAAACATAGGAATTGACCATTTTTTTATTTTTTGACACAGTTATATATTTTTTATGTATTATTTTAACCGGTGCGCAGATGCTATTCCGAAAAAAAAAAAAACACATCTGCGCATGACGTCAGTGGTGCACGTAAGCGCGAAATCTAATTGGTTGTAGTGAGATGACGAAGGTCGTGACGTCACCGATTCCTGCGATTGGACAACTCAAGTCAAGCAAAATGGTGTTATTATTGGAAAGAGAGCTGTTAGGTGCACCACTGACGTCACAAAAACCACGCCCCGTTTGTTAAATTTTCAAGGCCACGGTTTCAAGGTAGGGTATTTAAAAAAAATAATAGAAAATAAAGTGTTGGGAAAATTAAAGTATTTTCCGGGTCCATGTTATTTTTTTATATCATTCTATCAATTTCAGTAACAAAAAGTAGTACTTTTGACTGAAGGAAACTCACCCATTACTGTCATTCGAAAAATTACTTAAAAAAAACGCGTTTCTCCCGTATTTTCTGTTCAGTGCTTCGCACGGGTCAGATAGTAATGGAAATAATGCGCCATTGTTACATCCTCTGGAGCTTCCCTGCACCGCGGAGAGGGTATAGTTGTTGGAAAGCAACATTTAAAGAAAAAAACTTCGACCGCTAATGAACAAATAAATCCACATAGGAAATTTTAAAATTTCAATAGTACAGAAAAACTAACATTGATGAATGGTGTTTTCGCACGCAAATACTCAAAACTGTTTATTAAGAAACCGCTTTTTACGGCGAGCGGAAATAATGTCGATAAAATTGCAGAACTTGGCCTTGAGACGAAAATATGTTTCTTATGTATTTTCGGCTGAAAATAATGAATCTGTAATTATTACACAGGCCAACGATGAAAAAACTTTTTTAATGAAAATACCTTATTCTTATGTTGTTTAGGTTGCTAAATCCAAATATGATGCTTAAAAAGTTGTATCACCCACCATTTATTCACATTTTATAGTTACATTCATGAAATAAAGAAACATTTTTAGAATTTAACAGCTTTTTCATAGTTAAGATAACATGAAAAAATAGGTCTAATGAACAAAGATGATGTTGGCAGCACTGCTGAAACACCTGCTACAACATGATGGGGGATTACTGTTGGTCACTTCACCGGGAAGTTCAGCAAGCTATTCATCGCAGGAAAAGCTACACAAGAAGCTTCAAGGAAAAAAGGGAAAGAAAATATAAAGCAATTCCAGTTGACAAGTGAACCTTGTATCATCACATAAAATTACTATTCCAAGTATTTTACTGTAAATACAAACCATTTTTACGATTCTACAGTGTTTCATTGATTTCCCTATATACTGTAAATGGGTATTAGACTATATAATAAAATACATTTTGCTTGGAAACTAAGGGTGATACATAAAAACTACAAGCAGATTTCGATTCAGCACATAAAAATCTATTAAGTTCAGCTATTAAAATTAAAAAAGTTTTCAAAAAGGTTTTTTTTGTTGGCCTGTGTTATTTATTCAATACTCGCCATTTTCTCAAAATCCACATTTTACATATTTTTTAAATAAATCTAACTTTTAAACATTGACTGGCAAAAAAAAAAAATGCATTTCTGGCATCCAAATCATCCTATATACAGTCAAATCTGTCTGTCTCGAATTGCACGGGACTGAAGAAAAATTCGAGATACAGAAGTTGTGATAAAATTTACAAAAATATGCAATTGGAACGAAGTCAAATACTTAATAAATTGTTTTGTATTGATATTGTTGAATATACAGGGTGTCCACTCCAATCGTGGACCAATAGCTCATTTCTAAACCGTTAGAGATAAGCATATAGTTTATTTAGGAAAAAATCTCCAAATTACGAAAGGAATTTTGGGTCTATTCAATGTTTTTCAAAAAATCAAATTTTGAAAGAGTTACGAAATTTAAATTTTTATACAGCCCCCCAGTCCTATCAATCATATTTAGTAAAACATTCTTGACACTGTAACGTTTAAAACTAAAAAAAATCACTCTTCTACCACAAAAATTGACCGAGTTATGACGTTTTGAAAAATCAAGATTTTGCATTGTTTCATGACGTCATCGAGCGATCGCTTAAGGGACCGTATGCGAAATCCTTCAAAATCTTGATTTTTCAAAACGTCATAACTCGGTCAATTTTTGTCGTAGAAGAGTGATTTTTTTTTAGTTTTAAACGTTACAGTGACAAGAATGTTTTACTAAATATGATTGATAGGACTGGGGGGCTGTATAAAAATTTAAATTTCGTAACTCTTTCAAAATTTGATTTTTTGAAAAACATTGAATAGACACAAAATTCCTTTCGTAATTTAGAGATTTTTTCCTAAATAAACTATATGCTTATCTCTAACGGTTTAGAAATTAACTATTGGTTCACGATTGGAGTGGACACCCTGTATTTACTATACGACATGTTGTGAGTCCACGTTTTACTAATTGTGATGACTCTATAGCAAGTTAATGCCTACCTTTTAATTCGAACATAGTCTTTGAATGATTGTGCAGAAGACGATTTTTGTCTCCAAGTTATGCCATTGATAAAGGTGGCTGGAGATGAAATTCAAAAATGAGACCCGTCAAAGTTCGAGATACAGAGGTTTTCGGGAAAAATCATTAGAGATAAACATGAGAAAAAACATTAAATTTATGCTGTAAAAGCGGGGGAATTGAAAAATTTCGGCATAGAGAGGTTTTCGAGATAAGCAGCTTCGAGATAAACAGGTTCGACTGTATTACTTATATAACCTGTTTTTTATGTTACCACGCGAGAACTTCCTCATTTCCTTATCAAATTCCATGATTTACCACTCATTATAAAACTTATCGGCCCAGCTATTGACAAAAAATCGACCCACATTCTAAAAATTGTTTTTTTTTGAGTCAAAAAAATCCCGTTTTCTCTGTTTTTGTTACACATTAATTCGATGAATAGCATCCGACAACTAAGATGTAGCGACGTGGTTGGGTAGAGGGTTGCGTTTGAAAGGCGAAGATTGCAAGTTTGATTCTGCTATGGGTTTTGTCGCTTTTGATTGATTTATTTTGACTGGTTAATTTTGGTCCAAATTTGAAAGAATATAGAATCTAAACATATTGTAGGATTTTAAAACAGAAATGTTATGACACAATTGAAAAGAAAATGGTAATTTTAGCATGATTACTATTTCTTAAGGTACTCTTTTTTTGTTTCCTTAATGCTTTGTAAAACTGCGAAATGAGGCACCATTTCATTTTCTTTTTAATAGGTGGGGGAAAAAATAATTCACTTTGTAACTCTTTCACGAAAAAATACTGTTTAAATCAGTGGTCGGCTACCTAAATTGACTGAAGACCTACTTTCAAAGTTCGGTGTGAACACAAGATCGACTTTGTGGGAATGCGGAAAAAGGGGGGGGGGGGGGATCATGCACACACTTTTGACTTAAATGGATGTGTTGCATGCAAGGATAAGTTGAGACTATGCAGACTTCAATTGCAGATTAACTCTTTATCAAAAAAGACTTTGATATCTTTTACATGGAGGCATTGAATTGCTAAAATACTATTCTTTTTAAATGAATAAAATAGAGATTATAAAAAACTATATGGTGACCATAAAAAACTTGATTAAGACTCAACCTAATTTTGTTCCAGAAATTAAGGTTCAGTTATTCTGTTCAGACAGAAAGCAAGGTTCAAAATTATTGCCACGATCGACTACAAATAGGCTCGCGATCGACGGTTGCCTACATATAGTTTAAATAAATCGAATATTTGAATTACTGCTGTCAAGCACGAATGCTTCGTACGGGTTAGATAGTGCCATATTGACCCCTTGTGACTCAATAACTGCATTTCTTCTACCGTTGCACATTAAACTGGGTTTAATGAATCTATTTGTAAAAGCAGAGAAGAAATGGATATATTCCTGTTCAGGAACACATTCAAAAGGGACATTTTTCTCATTAGACTATCATTGTTGAAATTTTATCAGTTTTCAGCAGTACAATTTAATTATAAAATTTAAAATTCGTACCTCATTCTGTCGTTTTATGCTTTCGGGGAGGGCTTACTAAATCGTAGCTGCAATAAACTTCCTACTTATGAAGAAAAAGATCTCAAACACACATTATTTACTGAACTTTGAACATATATTTACACATAAATACATCTCTGCATTCTAAACTTATTTTGTTTCGTTTCGTTTGGAACTATATGCCCAGGTTTTTGATGAGGACTACAATCTAGTGTCTTGCCTCCATTACACATTATTTTTATTACATATATCTTGTAAAGACAACGTATGAAAGAGTTACATCGCAAAGGAAGGAAAGTACATCCGGAGCGAGGGTGGGAGTCGAACCCACCGTCTCACGCCTTAGACCACTCGGCCACTAAGACCCCCTAAACTTATTTACACTAGAGCATTACGCGTGCCGGCCAACTTGTCTAGTGGTCAGAGCAGTCTGCCACGGTTGGTGTGGCACCGGGTTCGAGTCCCGGCTTGGGCATGGATGTGCTTTCTCTCTCCTGTCCTTGTCCTTTTTTTGTGTGAATGTGTTGTGAAAGGTTGCCTACCCTATAAACGGATACCTATGGCATGCTTGTACTGTGGAAGTCGGACTTCACACCCAATTACGGTACAGTTGGAAAAGTGAAGCAGCGCACCCAAAATTGCCAGCCTGGCTGGCACACGAAAAAAAAAAACCTTTGCGCGTACATACAGTTGCGGTTACTTCCTTTCACAGTTCGTCAAAAAGTTCTTAATTGAAATTGGCCCAGAGCGCCATCCGGCGGGGCGATTGAAGAGAAAAAGTATCTTTTGAACAATCATTATACTACCGTGCTAAGCTCAAAAGTGGTATCTGCAATCGAGCACAAACTGAGATATTAATTACTCTTTATAGTTTTGCGTCTCCGTGTATTTGATTCCGATGAAACTTTTTCTGAATATTTTTTTTCAATATTTCCCGTTCTCAAATGAGCATATAATTTTGTATTTAGGTAAAATGCGATACAAAGAGCCACCTGGTGGCGATAACTCAATTTTGTTAAAAGGTGCAGATGCGACTTTTGTGCTTTGCACGGCAGTATAGAAGTGCCTCTTTCATTCTACCTGTGTGGTATGCGATTCAGTTTCCCGCAAGAGGAGTACGCGGTGGATCATTTTGGTTTTGGTACTTGAATCAAGAACGCATTTTTCTCTTATGCTGAATTCCATGGCGTCATCTAAAGGACAGAAAAATATAGGGTAGGCCGACTAGTGAATGAGTATTTAAATGCAATTTCATTTAAAGAAAATCATATCAGAGTTGAAAATTCCTGTATTTGGCAGCGCACAATAAAAGCATTTTTGATGATGTTGGCAATAATTCTTGTAAAAATGTTGGAGAACTTTTATGATCCAGGTTTTCTGAGTGGTTGGAATGAGCAAAAGTGCACCAAAAGATTGAATCTCCCCCCCCCCCTCCTCACAAGAACAGCATGTTCTGATCACTCTCTGTCTAGAAATACAAATTAATAAAAATACACAAATGTGGCGACTATAAACAGGCTCTGAGCCCAGTTAGGCTTTTCCTGGTCAATTTATAGCCTCCAACAAATATCGTGGCCCTTTTAAAGCTATCAACTCCCTTGCTCAATACCGCCTCTTGTGTACCGCTCAATACCGCTGTTCCAAGTGTCCTCAAGCCTGCTAATATAGTAATTTTTCTAATTTTCTGGTCAGCTTAAGATTTGACTATCTTGAAACAAAAGGGACAAAAGAAAAACGTATAGGATGAAGTTACTACTACCAATTAAAAAAAAAAAAAAAAAAGTTCAAAATATTATTTTTCAAAAATATTACAAGATGTTCAGTCACTTGAGTGAATTCGTACACTGGTCTGTCTACCCTATACCTTCGCTACTTTTAATATGTTCACCGCAGGCCACCTTGTCGAGCGATCAGAGAAGGTTGGCTGCGGATGGGAAGGTCTCGGGTTCGAATTCCGACTTGGTCGTGTATGCACTTTCTCTCCCTTGACCTTTCCTTGTGTGAATGTATTGTGCTGTGAATGGTTGCCTATCCTGTAAACGGGTCCCTATGGCATGCGGTGTTTAAGTTGGATTTCCCACCAAATGACGGTACAGTTAGAAAAGTGAAGTAGAGCACCTCAAAGTGCCAGCCTAGCTGGCACAAGACAACGACAACAACAGCCAGGGGTGTCCATACCTCCCAAGCTCAATGGCGCAAATTCCCCCCGAAATTTTCACAACCTTCTTGTGCTTTTTTATCTTTATTTATTTTTTAAAAATATTATTTATTTATTTTTTTAAAATATTATTCATTTATATTTTTAATATTATTTATTTATTTTTTTAAATATTGTTTATTTTTTTAAATAGTGTTTATTTTTTTAAATTATAAATATTATTTTTTTGCATATTATTAATTTTTTTAAAGTACTACCTATGCGCAGAATAGAATAGCTTTTTTTCCCTTCCAGACATTCCAAGCGCACACACACAAATAAAAAATAAATAAATAAATAATAAAGAAAAAGAAATAATTTAAGTTAAAAAATAAATTAATGAATAAATTAAATTAAAAAAAATCAGTAAAGAATTTAAATAAAAAAATAATAATAAATAATTTAAATAAATAAATTTATTAGTTTAAAAAAATCCCCCCCCCCAGAAATTTTGATGGCACAGCTTGCGCCATAATTCCCCCCTGTGGGCACCCCTGACAACAACAACAATATGTCCGCCACCAATAATACCATGCTGATTGACATGCAGAATTTCAGACCAATAATTCCTTATTTTATTTGAAATATAAAAATTCCCCTTAATCGGCCAATGCAAATTTCGTGCCTCAATTTGATCTTCTCCCCTCCTAACCACGTTTTGTCCGATTAAAGACCGGGCGGGGAGAAAACAGATCGGGGGCGGGGGGTAGTGACTGGAATAGGGCGATTGCAGACTCTCATAACAGAATCAGGAAGAATCGGCTGCCTCAGCAGAAAAAAAAAGAAGCGTCTGTGTGAGGGGGTGGGTGATCGTATCGACACCCCTTTCTTAATGAAATCACTGGGATGCGGTTTCGCGCCTCTCTGGCTCCTAACGCGCCCCATAATAAAATGCTGCGGTCAACCCTTCTCTTTGCCTTTTATACTCATCTGCGGGGAGGGATACTGATTGGAAAGGGAGGGGGCTCGGAATTGTTCGGCCGGGGATGATCGTTTGCAGGAAATTGTTCCCAAACCGGAGTTAAAAGTTCGGTTGGGATGCTGAGTTATTTGCGTGGCGGGATGATATAAAATGGAGGGGTGTTGTTGGGCGATTTTTTTTCCCACTTGTAGTCCAAAAAGCGTTGAAATTTGTTTTGTTTCAAACTAGAATCTGAAAGCATTGAAGAAGAATGAATTTTTACGAGGACGAGTCATGATCTTGCAATAAATTACTTACTTTAATTCTATAGTTGTGCATTTTTAACTTTAGAAACTCAACAAGGAGTCCTGATCTACGACTAAAGTAATCTTTCAGTCATTTCTTTGCTACCACAGCGATAGAAACATTTTATTATGGTTACTGTGATCATAATCATAACCATTATTAATAAATATTAATGTTAGAACAATCATCTTGCTGCAGGGATTTGGTCCACTAGCCTGCAGGTGTTTTACGTTTTTTTGGTTACTTTACAGCCTTACTAAAACTTACGAAGCTAAACTCTAACTAACTTAGTTTGACTGCGCATTTTTACACGTCTACTCCATAACATCGTATCAGAACTAAATTATATTGTGTGACATTTTCTGTTTATATTCACATGGATGTGCTGTCATGAAATTCAAATGTTTGTATATAGTAGGAATATTTCGTGCAAGGAAATACTTTTTGAATTAATATGAAGAGTTATACACTCAAAATCACTCATCTCAGTTGTATTATTAGCATATCTAAGTAAAAATTGTAGTATAATTTCTACGATTGTAGCGTACACTAAAATATTTTGTGTAACCTTACAGAATAAATACAATTGCAGCATCGCTATTTTCACTGCTCTGGAGTAACGTAATCGATATATCTGGTGTAAAGCAATGCCTCACTTGCTGGAGGTGATACCATGGTAATGTTACTATAGCCTAATGTTTCTCCAATATCTATATATAAGGTTACACCAAAATTCTCTGTCGAAAGAAAGAAGAAGAAAAAAGAGCATTCATCAGGCTTTCCTGGAACATTACTTTAAATCATTAGCTTATTTAATGTTTATCAGTTTCATGCTTTCCCACTACCCAAGCAACTTTTCACAAAATCGTAAATTATTTTAATTACACACAATAGGATCGAACCCCGAACCACGTACAGGGAGCTCTCAACGCAAGCGCGATTGACCACTCGAACGTGCTTGCTTTGAGAGTACATCTTGGTTGCTTTCATAAGACTTTCAAAGCTCTGCGCCGGTATTTGTCTCAGCGCATGCGCTTTAAATAATACCCCAGTCATTTTAAAGCTTGGTGGACCTTTAAGCAGGCTACGTAAAATTTCCCCCAACAATGAGAGTTTTCTTAGAAGTGGAGCTGCTTACTCCAGAAGTTGTGTAACGTTACACCCATTAACAATGGTAACCTTACACATTTTTTTAAACAATGTAGAAGGAGATACTATTTAGAGCAGAGTCGAAGTACAGTAAACTCTCACTTATACGCGGCCTCATTTATGCGCTTTTTTCACTTATGAGACGATTTTCAATGGTCCCAGCACATTCCATAGCAAAATAATGATAGTATCATTCATTTATACGTCGCTCTAAAGATAAATATTTCACTTATACGCCGAATTTTACCTAAAATGTAAAAAAATTTAACTTAATTTTCCTTATAAAATAAGCGTTTTTCTTCACTTTCCTCTTTAATCTTTCGCCGTTATTGCTCACGGAAGGCATTTTTTTCGCATGAACTCGAGTTCGGAGAGGGACAATTATCTATTATGCGTCGTTTTAAAGGGAACAGTTTGTAATTAGGTATGCTACGATGTTTGTTTTCTCTTTATCGTTGTAGTTACGTTACAGTAATTGTCAAACCGTGGTAATATGTTCCGTTTCTATAGAAATATTCTTATTCATTCTCTCATTAGAACCTATGTTGCGTTTTAGTCCTTTAAACAGGCTTGTTCACTTATACGTCTCTCTCACTTATGCGCCTTTTCCTGTTGGTCCCTAGGGCCGGTGTATAACTGAGAGTTCACTGTATATTATCGATAAAATATGTCAACATACCTTCTTATGGTCTCAAAAGTATCAGAATTGTAAGCTCCTAAAGTAAAACATTGCAATATTCATTTGCTGCCTCTTAGCGTCACGTCCGTTCATTTCGTCACAACCTCCAAAAAGAAAAAAACTTCGCTGCTAAATCTAAGAAACGAATGTGTGGACGCAACCGCAAATAAAAAAATATGAGTGTCAACTGCTCCCTTTGACCAGGGTTGATATCCAGTGATCTATCCGCGGTCAAATAAAAATAAAACACACGATCACAGAACGAATCCGGGCAAAATAAAGATAAATCGCGGGTGCTTATTCGGCTTTAAAACGATACATCGCTATCCCCCTGCTGAAACTGAAACGTTCTTTCAGTTTATTACCAATATTTATTATTTCCGTTTCGGCCCATTTTATCTCTCGCCACTGATCTTTTTCAACTCCCTCCCGAGGCGTTCATTTATTTCGACTCCATGAATGGCTCTCTGCGTCCATTCATTCATTCCCGCTTGAGGATTATTAAAAATGAATGTCCGCGGATGAGAAAGTGACCAATCAGAGAAATGGGATTACCCGCGGCACAATCAGTCATTAATGCATTTCTTCTTCGTCTTTGATGAAAACTATTTTTTTTTTTTGGTCTTTTAACTGGGTCTGTTGTTGAAATAACTACACTGTAAAAAATGAAGGTAGTTTTTACAACATAATACAGCTAATTTTATAGTAATAAACTGTAAAAACTGCTAATTTTACACTAACCCATTTATGCCCAGTAGCCTAAAAATTAGACGCTTGTTAGTTACTGCATACAAAAACCTGTCATATGTGTATGATTTTACTAAAGCTGTTTTTCACAAGTTAAATAGCCTTTCTTCTTGAGAAAACCAGATAGAACCACTAGTTGGACACCAGAGTTTATTTATTGACAGCTATTTTCAGGCAAATCAGTCGAGGAACGATCCAGCATGTGGATAGCCACAGAAAGTAAGCTTTTGTTGCGAGCTTTTTTTTCATAAATTTTAACTATTTTAAAATGATTTGCTTAAAATGGATCACAGATGCCTTCTGTAATGTTACTTTGCAAAAGTAAAGTCAAGTAAGGTCGTATTTTGCTCACATACCGTCAGCTGGGGTAAGATTGGCCCTTTGAGGGTAACATTGGCCCAAAGTTAGAAAAAGTTTTGTTGTCCCGTATTGTAATCATAATGATGAGATATCGGCCCAGACAATGCCTTACTGGATAGGTAGCATAGTTGTGAACGCTAATTCTTGAAGAGCTACTTGTAGGTAAGTGTATAACGATATCATATATTCAATTGTTTCAAGTATTTTTGATGTAATAATGCTGTTACCTTTGTTATTTACAAAATAATTCGATTTTATTATTTCATGACAATTTTCGCCCAGAGTTGGGGTAACTTTGGCCCAAGATGGTGGCTGTCCTAAAGTTACCCCAAGGTACATTATTTTCTATATAAAACTTGATTGGTACCTATTTTATAAGTAGATTGTTTAACAAAACCACTTAAAATATTTTTATTATTATTTTAAGCACTAGTTTTTAGCTTTTTATTTTAAGCACACTGGATTTTTTTCAGGAAAAATGCCGAGAAATCGGATAAAACCTCTTGGTACCAGAAATTAGGCCAATTACAAACCAGAAGTGTTAGAGGAGTGTTTAGAGGCTATTAAGTCTGGTGCTTTAACCCAAAGAGCTGCAGAAAACATGTATAATATACCTAGGTCTACAATAAAAAACAATCTTTTAGGGGTTCATTCAAAAAATGTGGGACGTGCAAGAATCTTTAGTGATGAAGAAGAACATGTTTTCGAACAACATTTAATAAAAATTGCAGACTATGGGTTCCCTGTAATTGAATTGGATTTTTATTTTTATACAATACAATATTTTTCCCTAAAATGAAGTTTGTTTCATTTCTTCCTATTTCTCCCCATTTCATGGATGTTTTTGAATTAAAAGCAGGCAAAACAACAAACTAATATATGTCTGGTGGTAATTTTATCTTGTACTTTAGCTCGACCTATACTAATCACAGGTTTTATATGGTTTAAAAGTATGGGACAAAGTTTCCCCAATTCAAGGCAACTTTGGCCCAAACATTAAAAAAATGCAGTATAATATTGCAACATGATTGAGAGGCCTCAATATGGTTTTAATTTAATGATACAAGGTTTGTTTACACAGTAAGATGTATTGAAAATTAATATAATCAATGTCAAAAGACATATCGCTGATAAAACTATTACAAATCTTTAGATTTGGGCCAATGTTACCCCAGCTGACGGTATCTGCAAAATATCCCAGAAACAGAAAAGTTAAATAACTTAATGAATATAGCAACGGCGATCTATTTTACGCCTAAAATGTATGTAAACCATTCCAAGTACGAGTTTTAAGCAGATAAAAATTGAAAAAAATTGTTAAAAAAGCTTGGGCATAAATGGGTTAATAAACTCAAATTGCTCATTTTAATGTACTAAAAAGTCAAATTGCTCCTTTTACCGTGGTAAACTGTAAAATTGCTAATTTTACAGTTTATCACTGTCTATTTTGCAGTTTTAAGCTGGAACCTCGGCTGCCAGTATTATACTGTAAAAGCAACAGCTCATTTTTTGCAGTGTAGTAATCAATTAAAACTAGCTGACCCGTGTGAAACTTCCGCGCTTGACAGCAGTAATTCAACAATTCGATTTTGTTGACGATAATTTTTGCGAAAAACAGGCACAAAGTGAATTTTTTCCCAATTTATAAGAAAATTAAGTCATTCTTTTACTTTTGTAGAGAAAAATACAACGTTAAGGAGGCACAAATAAGCAGGGATACTGCAGACACGTGTTTCGGGGCTACAAGGAACCCCTTTTTCAATGCAAGAAGTGTGCTGCAGACACGTGTTTCGGGGCTTCAAGGAATCCCGTTTTCAATGCAAGGAGGATGAAGAATCATCCGATAAAAGGCTTTTATCGGATGATTCTTCATCCTAAAGCTCACACTTCTTGCATTGGAAAAGGGGTTCCTTGTAGCCCCGAAACACGTGTTTGCAGTATCCCTGCTTATTTGTGCCTCCTTAACGTTGCATTTTTCTCTACATCAACAGCACAAAGGTATTTGTAAACTTGCTTTTGTAGTTTTACCAAAAAGTAAGGAAACTACCAAAAAGCAACTTTAAAAAATATTATCTATGCTAAAATAAACATTCTCTTTTCCGGTTTTAATGCAACTGTCCAACTATAGTTTAAAATACTACAACATGTTTAGATTTGATATTCTTGGAAATTTGGATCAAAATTAACTGATGAAAAAAAGTCATTCAAAAGGGGGAAAAAAAAAAAAAACCGCAGCATCGAAACCACGATCTTCACGTTTCAAGCACGTCGCTGTATCCAACCGCGCTACTGTGTCAGCTAACGCATGCTATTAATTAAAGCAATGTGTAATAAAAACAGAAGAAAAAACGGTTTAAAAAAAAGAAAGAAAATAGACCATGGGTCCATTTTTCGTCAATTGGCTGCAACAATCAGCTTTAAAATAAGGGATAAATCGTGGACTTTGATAAAGGAATACGGAAGAGCTCCCACGGCGACAGAAAAGAGGCTAAGGGAAAAACATATAAGATCAATCGGTATGAACACTTTGTCTAAACCCTAGTTAAATTATTTATATGTAATGTATATTTGTGGATGAGAAAGTGTGACCACTGTTCAATCAAAAAAAAAAAATAAATAAATAATAATAATAAATAAGATACTTGACGATAATAACACATTAATTCATTTGTCCTCCACCTTTGCTGAAGACTAAGCTCAGCTTTTATGTTAGCTTTCAAAATCTTTTAGCATAAGCTGGGCGGGTAAGTTCAAAACAGTTCATCAGTAAGATACTGCATTAACGAGGTCTTTGTCTGGTTTAAAACAATTGAAATGTCTTAAACATAGTATTTTTACTGACCTCGATAACATTTCATGTTTCTTACAAAGTACAAAAGATACATCTCACAATTCTGTTACCTCGATATATTTCTTACTACATACATTCACAGTAACTCACACAGTAGAACTAAAAAATGGTTTGGTGTGAACTCGCAAAAAAATCTAATTGTTACCATAATAACGTCAGACGCTCTTTCATTGTAGACGATAAATTAAAAATGTATTGTAGACGATAATAAGTTAATTTTAAACGACAAACTCTGATACAATAAGTAAAATCTCTCAGATTTCGAGATTGAACATTTCAAGATAGCAAAATATCAAATAATCCATGTGTCTAAATATTTTATTAATTTTTTTTGCTCTGCTTTTTGAATTTAAAAGAAAGTTTTGAAAATTTTTGGCAACTTATACAATGCATTCTATTTGCTCCATTTTATTCACCACGACTACGGCTTTCAATTTTTCAATGGCTTTAAAGAAGCTTGATGGTTTGAACCCAAATTTGTTCAAATATGTGGGAAACAGCCTACGTTCTAAGTAAATAAAAAGAAAGTCATCCAAACGATCGAGTCACTCGGAGGTGGATGCAGGGGCGGAGGAACAAGGAAGAAAAGAAAAAATGAAATGGGGTAAAAAGAAAAAGAAGAAATAGATTATAGACCAAACAATTGCCAGAAGAACAAGATAATCCATTGAAAAATGACTGGCATCTAATGAGAGCTGGGCAAAATGAAAGATTTTTGCCCCAAACCGCCGAAATGGGGGAAAGATATTGTTCGAAGCCGTGAGGCATTATGGGACCCGAGAGGGGGTAGGAACTGGGTTGTGGGAATGGATGAGTTAGTCGCTGGAAAAAGAGAGAGAAAAAAAAAAGTAGCCATGGAAATTGAGGAGGGGTGACCGAGAAGGAGAGGGTGTGTTCATCCCTTGACCACAATCTTGCTGATGGCAGACGACGCTTTCTTTTTGGCTGTCACTGTGGATTCGTATGTGCAAACGATCAGTCAAGGTGAAATCAGTTCGGCTCAACTGATGCTAGGTTTGAGTTACGAAAGACAACACGATTTAAAAATAATCGGAAATGACCAATTTTGACAGAGAAAAATATGCTATAATGTTCAATTTGTCGAATATAATGTTTTTTTTTTAACTATTGGGTTAGGTAGTATGTGAAAGAATTAATTTTCATCTTTCTCGATATGGAGAAAAAGAAAAATAAAGTATTTAAAAAAATGTTCCAGTGTTCATCTATTTAATTTCGATATGGGGTCGAATGATTAAAAAGTCAAGAATGTTGGATAATGAAAAAGATAAGTTCTGAAAGTAGGCGATAAGTAAATTTGAAATGCTAATCGTGTCTCAACAAAGAGGAATGCCTCGGGTGGAGGGGGGGGGGATGTCAATAATATTTTTGAATAGGGGTCTGATATAGTTTTATTCGTTTTGGAGAAGTTTAAATATTAATAATAAAAGTTAGTTTTTGAAAGAAAGATAAATTAAAGTAAAATGATCAAAGAATGTGCTGATAATGCTTAGATTTTCTTGATGTGCTACTCTATTACAATACCGAAAACACAAAGTTTAACCAGTAAACTGTAATTTATAGATAATATTATTTCAAATTATGCTTTCATTATACGTTTATAAGATATCAAACATAAATAAATGTAACACAGTTTGTATTTCCTGGCTGTTAGTAACTGACACGAGTAATGCGTATGCTATACAATCATCCCAGCTGAGTTGATTTAAAAACGAGAAGATTGAATATAATCGTGAAAGAATATACTTTTTATATATAAATTACCATTTTAATTTTTACTAAGTAGTTTTTTTCTTATCAATAACGTAATGTAGGTGAATATACTGGAAATTTCATCCCACAAATAATCAGCAATATTCATGATAAATCTTGAAATAGAAAGTTATGAGAAAGTATATTGAGCTTATTTTTCTGATGAGAATTATGAACGAAATATTCTTGCAATCATGATTGCTAACTGCTTTCTCTTGATCGAATCGAAATTGATGTTCCTTTGGTTTTATTTTTCTATGCCTGCAATTCAAACTTCTCTGTCCCACATTATATTTTCGCAATTATTATTGCACTAGAAGTTAATTGTAAACAAAAGAAAAACTAAATGTAATCAAGCAGGATTATTTATTACAATTCGTAATTGAGGAAAAAAAAACTTGAATTCAAGAAGTCAAAATTAAAAAAAAAAAAATTATTTTCAACTTTTCTTTTTTCTTCGTATTTTTTGAACCGATAATAACATTAAAAATAAGGTAATGACAATGATGAAAAAAAAAAAAGTAAAAAATCCTCAACCGCTTTCTCTTCTTTATCACAGATTGGCCCTGCAAAAGCAAGGAGGAAAGACATCCCACGTCATAAACTGCTCATCTGTGCAACGCTAATGCTCCTTTCGAAATCGTATGAGCAGAAGGGACTTGCTCGAACGGGGGCAGAGCTGGTAAGGGATTAGCCCGAGATTTGGAATTGACTTCTAAACGGAGTGACTAGCGTCACTGGATCAAAGGAGATTTGGCGGGAAGGAGAGAGCACCCGAACCATTTAAATAGGCAGAAGGGATGAAATAGAAAGTGAGATGTCTTTTGGTAGAATGCTCCTACTATGTTTACAAGAAATATTTTGACGTTTAGATTTTTTTTTTAAATCTTGACTGATGAGTTATTAATATAAAATTTAGTGAAAAATGAAAAAGAAAGAATGAAAAAATATGACAAATCATACTAATTTAGCTTTGATTTTTTGTTTAGGTGCAATGTGATACATGAATGTATTTTTTTATGTTATTTTGTATTACTTATGAATTCGGCATAATTATACGTTCCTTATCATTATTTTTTTTAATTTCTAACCGTGAGAATAAAGTGAGTACAGATATTTTTCTCAAATAATAACAATAATAATAATAATAGGAAAAGAAACACTTTATTTAAATTTTAAAAGATATATGTTAGCTAATGAGAGAGCAGAAGATCTTCCTCTGATTCTAGTTCTCCAGAGGAAAGTGGTCATATTCATGTAAGGGTGCGGAGTAAAAAATGGTGACGTGGTGGACGAAAACTAATTAGTTTTGAAATTAGCATGCGTCTGAATTCCTGGCAAAGATATTCTCTACTGAAGTGTCATCTTGTATCTCAAAATACTTGATTACGCCATTTAATCCTTTGATGGTTATGAACGAGTTCAGCTCGCAATCGAATCGTGCCTCATAATGTGCGCAAACGAGTTCCGCTCGGGAGCAAGATTTTGACCGAAATGGTTAGTAACGAGCACTACTCGCGTAGTGAAAATTTTCGACAATGCCCGCTGACGAGCTGACTTCGTTCGCCATTATTATTCTGCACTGATGTACTGTACTATAAATACTTTAAGAAATTTTTAAAACACGCGAGGCGAGCTATCTACGGCATCGCCAGAGAAAGGTGACATTTTCGGAAGAACGGCGGGGGAAAACAGCTGCCACTTTCGACCAGTGGTTGGAAAAACTACATTTATTTTGTATCGAACTACAACTACAACTACTTTGTTATAAATGTAGTTAACTACAACTACAACTACTTTTTTTTAATGTAGCGACTACAAACTACTTTTGAATTGTAGTCGCTACTTCGCTACTTTTTAAAAAAAAGATAATAAACATACACCGTTTGAGCATTGACCAAAAAAAATCGAAAAGTGATTTAGATTAATAAATTAAATCATTTGAATATGGAATAGAACTAGGAATTGTTTTTGAATTTATTCATTACTTTTCCTCTTTGTTCCATCCCCCCCCCCTTTTTTTTTGCTAAAATTTGTCCTTGTACAGCAGCGCATTGTGTGCGCTGCTGTACTCGTGCAAGATTTGCACCAGTCGGATTCGGTTAAATCTTGTTTTTTTCCTTCGTTCTCCCTTTTTTTCTCATTTATTTATTTATTTTTTTAAATTTAAAAGTAGTTTCCGGAAATCGCTACAAACTACTACTTTTTTGTATCGCGCTACTCACTACTCTACTTTTTTTTTAAAGTAGTGCGCTACACTACAAACTACTTAAAAATGTAGCTACTACAGTAGTTTCGCTACTTGTAGCGCGCTACTTCCGACCACTGCTTTCGACTACTGTTTACTCCTAATGCTGCGCGAATTAAGTAAACGGAAACTGCTCATTTCCATAACCGTCACAGGGTTAATATGCTTCAACCTCAAGAAAAACTTATTGTGAGATCGGACTGCTACGCTGCCGTGCTAAGCGCATAAGTGGTATCTGCAGTCGAACTCAAACTGGGATAAAACTCTTTAAAGTTTTGCTCCACCATGAATTTTATTCAGGTGCAACTTTTTCAGATTTTTTTTAAAAATAGTTCCCGTTCTCAAATGGCCATATAATTTTGTATTTAGGTAAAATGTGTCACAAAGATCAAAAAGTGCAGATACAACTTTTATGCTTAGCACGGCAGTACATAGGCCAGAGCAGTAACTGGAGAGGGTTAAATTCAATCTCAAGTTTTATCACAAAACACGTTTTTCACTGAAATAAATGAGTAATTTCTCTGTTCTGGTCATATTTTCTTGGCATGCGACAGTGATTTTACTTCCTTTGAGAGAAAATGTAAGAGTGCCAAGGTTCTTATTTCTAATGATTGGAAAAATGTTGTATTCAAAGATTTCCCCCTGGAAAAAGCTCTCACCAGGAACACCTACATAAAACAACGGAGTCAATGTGGTTTGAAATAACTCGAGATGATATAATCAACGTTTATTTTCGCAAATGATACAACATTCTGAAACCCTGGAGCACTTTTCAAATTTATGGGGCGTATGGTGTCAATAAGTCCAACTTTTTTGCTCGTCATCGAATATGAATCTCCAAGCAAGAGTAGCTATAGCTTCAAGTAACCTTTCTCCTCGAACTTTACCCTCCTTATAAATATGATTCATGTAGCGGGAGGGGGGTATGGGAGCACAGTGGTGCTTTCCACTGCTTTACCCTACCCTGTCATCGCCATGTTTTTTAAAATTACTCTCCAATTACTGTTTGTAAAACTATTTACGATGCTAAACTTGATTTGAGTATCAAAAAATCGATTATTTATTGACAAAGGACAGTTTAGATGTCAACTGTTTAGAAAGATAATGTAGAAAAACATCTTTCCTTCACTTTTCTTCCTTACAGTCGTTACTCCAACTTTCTATACTCCAGCGAATATGTTGCCCCAAGCAAGAGTAGTCATAGTTTCATGGGCAATGGTATTCTAATGAAAAAAATGAATTACTGTACAAAAGAGGCCCCAAAGACTTTTATGTCAAATCTTTATTTCACTGAATAAATTTTATGAAAATAATTGACTCTACTTCTGTAAAACTTAGTTAAATTTTGAAGATTTCCAGAAGCAGTGTTTATGTGGTGGTGTTTTGGCTCCGTAACGAATGTATTGCGTAAGATACATCCGTTAAGGGGAAAATAATGTTTAAATATTTTTTCTGGAAAATCTTAAAAATTTAAATGCATTATATACAAGTAGAGACGATGTTCTTCGTAAAATTTGTGAAATAAAAAAAGGAGCTTTTCTAGTCCTTGTGAGCTGTTTTATGAAAACTTGATACGTCTGTTACAGTGGAATTGTCCTGAAATAACCTTTCTTATTGAACCTGACCCAGCCTTACACCCTCCCTATAAATATGATCCAGGTAGTATGGGAACACAGGGGCGCTTCCCGCTGCTCCCCCCCCCCGTGGAAGGGCACAGAAGGAGGGGGGAGGCCACCCCGACAGCTAATCAAGACAGATGACGGCTCGGTGTTCTTTTTCGAACCTCTTTTTATTCCTTGAGGAGGGGGTCTGCATGATAATTATGCGTAATAAGGGTGGCCTCCGATTCCGTATTAGACACCATCTATCATTTATTTAAGTATTTCCGCCCCCCTTCCCTCTGAGACAGCTCGACTGGAAATTATTTTCCCATTTTTCGGCCCTAAGTGCTGTTGATTGCTTATTTTTTTAACTAGCAGTTGGAAGAGTTTTCAATTTATCTTCCGAATTTGAACCGGTTAATGCAATATTAAATGGGGGAGGGAGAATGATTGCACTTGCTTCAACCCTTTGTTGATGATATTGAAATGCCAGCAACTTCTTTCTATGCTCAGCCTTCTATTTCAGCTTTCTTCTGTTTTACTTCTCTTAATTGAACTTTTATTTAAACTACAATAAATATTTAAATATGATCTACTTGAAACAAGAGCTGGGGGGGGGGAGTAGGGCAGTTGAGTTTTGGGGGTTAACCGTCGCAACCGTTGCACTGTAAGAAAATTCCAACTCGTTGAAAACTGCTTCTAGGTAATGTTCCGGGATTTTACGGGTTCACACCAGTTTGGCTGTGAAAATCGAGTGTCTTTGAAAAAGAGTATTTTTGAGCAACTTCAAGTTGTCTCAATACAGAGTTCACACTATTGTGAAAGATACTTTTAGCTACCAGTGTGAAAATATATCCAGCTTCTGTACTTGGGGTTTCGTCTTTAGCTCAATTACGGCCTTTCTAGATTAACTAAGCCCCAAACAAGGGTAAAATTCAGTTTCTAGACTTTGTAGCTCAGAATGGTATTCCATGGAAATACAAGGCTCGGTATTTGCTTGCAATTTTAGCTTAACTTCTGCCATATTTGCTTCAGGATTTTCCCGAGTTAATCAGGAGGGTACCAAATTATTATTGAAAACGTATCTAAGTTTTCTTGGAAGGTTTCTGATTTATTTCTAAAACACAACTAGGAGCAAACACGAAGGTCTTAGAGTTCTTCAGAAAGATTCCAGGTAAATTTCAGGAAGGATAATGAATTTCAGTGGGAAACTTTCTTATTTTTTTCCAGATATGTTAATGGCAGAAATTATGTACATTGTCTACCCATTATTTTCCAGGAACACTTCCGTAGAATTCATGCAGAATTCTCAAATACTCTTCACTTTTTCCCTTAAAAAAATTCTTTTTAAAAAAGTACTTTTCCTGTTAAGTCATTTGTACTATAAAAAATATGGAGATGTGTAAAATTAAACATTTGGCAACATAATCCAATTTATCGGTTGACCACGGTCTATGATCCCAGAAGATTAATAAAACAAATAAATAGATAAATTAGAATTATGGAAGAAACTCATACTTTGATTCTCAAGCAGGCCCATCATTTGGGAGATTGGGAGGGGGGGTCAATTGCCTCCCTTTGGTTTTGAAGAATCAGGGCCCTGCTCCACATTGACGCAAAGCAGAAAAATAAAGCAGAAGCATAAAATGGATTACATAGTGTCCCTATGGAAAGTACCCGGATTTTCGGTTTCTGCCTTCGGTTTCGGTCGCGTTTTACGCTTATGTGGAGAAGGGCCCTCAATGTATTTGAAAGGCCAGGGGGAAAAAAGATGAAAGTCACTTTTTCGTCAATTTTTAGATATTAGCGCTATCTAGGAGCTATGAAGGAGTAATATCATCTGGTAGAACAACAAGGAGGGAAAAGAATGAGAATCGACCGAAATGTGCATGAAAACTCTTTTAACCCTCTCGGCACCCTGGACCTCATATGAGGCTCCTACTTTTGAACTCAATTTTGGAAGAAGTAAACACTTAAAATGATTTTTGTTTCCACTTAGGAGCCTCATATGTGATCTACATGAATAGGTGGAGTCACTGACGGAAAAAAAAAATCATTTTAAGTGTTTACTTCTTCCAAAATTGAGTTCAAAAGTAGGAGCCTCATATGAGGTCCAGGGTGCCGAGAGGGTTAAGTTCACAAGGAGTTACGAGAAATCAAATTTTGTTCCTCGTTTTTCTCGAAATCGCTTTTTGGTCACTTTCATCTTTTTTCCCCCTAGCCCCTCATTTACATATAAGTGGGTGTGGTAAATGACGAACCTTCTGTTCTGAAACATGAAACTAAATCAACTTTAACAGTCCAACTGTTATGAAAACTATAGCACGTTTTTTTCTGAAACTATTTGGTATGGTTGAATGAATGTTCAAGTATCACCCCACGCATAAATCCCTGAAACCTTAAAAACCCACATGATATAACTTTAAATCACATCCCCTGCCGTTAAAAGTTATTTCTGAATAGGCTATTTCTCTCTTCAAAAACCGCCAAAGGATTAAGAGCGAGATAAAAATTAAATCAAACTACCAGTATTAAATTTCAATTCCAATAAATTCCATTCCATCAATACAAACCCCGCTGTCATGTCTCACATTCGAACCGATTTTTTAAAGCCTTTGTGTTCCAATTCCCACAAGTACCCACCGCCTCCAACTCTTCAAACACAAATCCCAACCCATCCGCATTAACTTCCCATCCCAGATACACGAGACCCTTTCCTCAATTCCACCAAGCTCTCAAAAGTGGCCCGAATCTCCTTGCAAACTCTCTTGTTGCCTCGCGACAGAAAAGGGGCTCAAATCTCATGCCCGATCCCTGATCTTTTAGAAATATTTAAAGGCCTAAAGGGTAGAACACGTCCTGTAGTTCTTGAAACATTTATTTCAGTCAAAACTTTAATAGAAACTTCAAAAATATATTAAGGAGTAAGTATTATCTGACGTATAAAATTAAGAAGGAAGGAAATTCGTGTTTAGATAATACAGTCGACGCTCGTTATAACGACCACACGTTATAAAGACCATCCTAATATAACGACCGGTGAGAAAACCCCCAACTGTAACCCAATATACTCTATGTTCTACTTCTTATAGCGACCACTCGTTATAAGGACGGAGACGGTCGTTATATCGAGCGTCGACTGTATTGCATTGTTTATTCAAGATCTTGAACAATGTTAAATAGTTTTTATGCAGAATTTTTATATAGTCTTGGCTTTTTCTGTTGTTTTCTTATTAACTTGAAAATTTATTTTCTCCAAAAAACTGATTTGCACTCTGAAAAATATAGAACTGTGTAAAATAAAATATTAGGCTTCAGAATCCAATTTTACGGTCAACGACCTTCTACGATCTCAGAAAAAAATAATGTAACAAATAAATAATTATAGGAAATAGAATTAATGGAAGAAACCCAAACTTTGATTCGCAAACAAGAAACTGTGTGAGTCTACGATGAAAAAAAGTTAACATTTCACTGTCCAGCTGTTATAAGAAATGTATCCTTTTTTTCAGGATCTATTTAATTGTTGAATGAATGTTCACATAACACCCCACTCATAAAAAAAAACCCCACATAACATTACTGTAAATCAAGACCTCTGCCATTAAAAGTTATTTCTGCATAGGGTATTCCTCTCTTCAAAAACCACCGGAGAATCAAGATAAAAATTAAAACAGACTAAAAGCATTAAATTTCAATTCCCATAAATTCCGTTCCATCAATAAAAACCCGCTGTCATGTCTCACATTCGCAGCCGATTTTTTTAAATCCTTTGTGTCCCAATTCCCACAAGTGCACACCGCCTCCAACTCTTCAACACAAATCCCAACCCATCGCATTAACTTCCCATCCCAGATACACGAAACCCTTTCCCCAATTTCCACCAAGCTCTCTCAAAAGTGGCCAGGATCACCTTGCAAACCTCTGTGTTAAACCCTTTCTTGTTGCCTCGCGACAGAAGAGGGGGCTCGGATCGCATGCCCCGGGGAGCTCATAAATTCACTTAGGGGGCTGCGTAATGAGACCGCAGAAATGGAGGGAACTCGTTTAGGGGTTTGGATGCGATTTTATGGCGCTTCTGTGACAAATCTTTGGCATCCGTGCGCCGTTTGTTTCAAATCTATTAGCAGGTTCTTTCTCGGTCGAAGGTTTTGGTTTTGGAAATATTTTGCTGCCAAATTCTGTGAATAGGGTTTCGGGAACTGCTTTATAAGATATTTTTCGGCTTTTCCATTCGGTTAAAGCTGTCTTTTTAAAAAGTTTTCATTATATTTTCTCTGTCCTGATTTTAGTTTGGGTGGGGTATGACTTTTAACCGTTGTTAAATCTAAAACGAATAACGTTAACCAAAAATGTTACGACTAACGTTAACTAATTTGATAGTTGGTAAAAATAAAAATAAAATACGCATTATGGATGATTTATATTAAAAACAATTATTCGCAGTCTTCTCACGTTCTGAATTCACTTCACTTGCATTAATTTCCTCAATTTCTAACTTAAGTTTGCAAATTTTGAATACCGAATAACTACTATATATATATATATATCTCTCAAGCATATATCAAATTAAATATCAAAATAAGCAGCTCTATTTTCAAATTATGCAGCAAAAACGTGAAAATCATCAATTTTGGACTCAACGTAAGCTTGGCTCTGAGTGGCAGAATAATCCAACTCACTGATTAAAATAGTTTTGACAATCATTTTTTCGCAGGATGCATAGAAACTGTAACATAAACACAATTTTACACGCAGAGTAGTGTTTACAAATGGAACGTGACCAATGATGCAGCGTACTAGTGTAGTTGGTTTCTTAACATTACACGCTACACTATCACAAAAACCCATGTACGGATGTAGAGGAAGTGGTCCAAATAGGGGCTAGCACTTTCATTTCGATACCTACCGATTTACCTGTTCACTCAAAATGGATAATTTTAGTGCCAGTAACTTTCAAAAACGTTCCCGAATGTGATATTAGGGTTAGAAAAAGGAAAACACACATGTTTTAGTATTTTAAAACTGTATAATTCCGAAAAGAGGTAAAATGACGATTTTTTTAGAGGTGGTCTACATACGTGCAACTTGTATGAAAAATAAGTTATCACGTAGTAAAATAAATTACATGAAATTTTTGCACAAAAACCTTATTGGACATTTCTTTCTTCTTTGATGAACCTTGTAGCTGTATTCACTCTTGGAGAAATTGCATAAGAAAAAATGTATGCAAAAATCCCGGAAGCACTCATAAAAGCTATAGCTATGATGGTGTGCAGATGTAAAAGCTGTCACTTGCCCCCCCCCCCTTTAAAAAAAAACAATTGAAAGTTATTTATTTTACATTATTCTTGATTATATTTCGTCAACGGTGAAAACTCCTGGGAAAATTAAATTTTATTTATTTATTTATTTTTTGCTTATGTAGTTCGGATAGTAGTCCAGGGAACATGGAAATACTTCACTTCTCGAACGCTTCCATATTACGGTTGCAAACCACCATGATAGCTATCGACCTGTTGTCTAATTTCGATCTCAATCTCGTGTTTCTTTTTTTTTTTTTTTTTCAAATTTGTTTTTTGTTCAGAGTATCTTAAAAACAGATTAAAATAGAAAATTCAGTCAGTCTTTTTTCATGAATTCTTCAGGTGTTGAAGAATAAAAATACCTCATATGTTCTACCTTCACACTTCGCACACTCCAGGGTCTCCCCGTACCTACCACAACTCGTGGTTTTCCCGGGATAGGGCCCTGAAGAGCGCTCTGTTCTTTTTGAACCAAACCAAGGGTCGAGCAAATCCTTGGCCCAGCACCCCCAGAGGTATGGTTTCACTTGGAGGACTTTGTGACCACGACATTTTTAACGTCCCCCAGCCACCATTAATCAAGAAGGTGGATCTTTGATCGGCTGGGATCGAACCCGAGTCCCTCCGGTCACGAGTCCGACGCCTTACCAATTGAGCTACAGCGGACCACGCCCAATTCTAACTTTATTTTGATCGATCTCTTTTAAATTTCAAAAGCAATAATAATTCTAACGTGGGTATAACTTTGATATACCCCCCCCCCCAAATTATGCGCCAAATCTGGCACTCCCTACGGACTTTTTAGGGTTGCTGTTTCTTATTTTGGTGTTGGCTTTTTTCAGCTTTTAGATTTTTGCTGTTGCCAAATTTTGTATTTTCTTGTATTTTGTATCATTGTTTGAGTTTTTTGAGTGGCCAGAGAAATCTGGTCGGACGGGGTGCTTCCGGGTTCGAATCCTGGCACGGGCATGGATGTACTTTCTCTCTTCTGATCTTTCCTTGTGTGAATGTGCTTTATTGTGTTGCAAATGATTGCCCACCCTATAAACGGGTCCCTATGGCATGTGTATGCTTGTACTGTGGAAGTCGGACTTCACACCAAAGGGCGGTGCACTTGGAGAAGTGAAGCAGCGCGCCCCTGCTTGCCAGCGTGTCTGGCGCAAGACAACAACAACATCAGTATCAATAATCAATGCCAAATTATTCAAATGCAGTTAGGGTCACTCCATAGTGACTAACGTAACATTTAGAGCTAATTTTGTAGCCGTTTTTACTTGTAACTTGAAGGATTAAAAATATTTTTTAGTTATGCTGGTGGATTTACAATGCGCATGGTATCTATGTATCATTTCTGCTAAGAATTGAAAACGAAATTACTGACAGTAGATATTTTTTCAACCAAAATAGCAGCGTGACTAACGTAACATTTTTGGAACCCTGAAAATCAATGCTCATGTTGTGAGGCAAACATTTCTCAAAGTTAAGCTAGTGTTAAAAATTGTATGATGTATTTGAAAAATGGGTAAAGTTGGCTTTTAAAAGCATAAAACAGATTTATTAAATCTTAATTTTTTTTTTTTTTTTTAGTCTTAAGTGTCACTTTTACTCAAGATGGAGTGTGACTAACGTAACCATCGAAAAACAAGCAGCAAACCCACTACAAACTATTTATTATGGAAAATCTCAGTGATAATTACAATACTTTTTCAATTTCTTTAACTTCTTATGTTGTTTGATTTTTATTTATTTAGTTATTCATTTATTTTTTGATACTTTTTTCACTTCGGTATTTTTTTGTCCTTCGGCTGAGGTTGAAATTTTTATGGAATGACCCGTTACTAATTATTGACTGAGGAGCTACAACTTAAATAAACCTCACAGCTTGTCTATGATTGAAATGCCAAGGATTAACCATATTCAATGTTACCTCACAAAAACAAAACAGCATCACCATCAGCTACATTTTTACCTCAACTTCCCTTCAATTTAAAATCCAAGCTAATCCCAGCATTTCGTTAACGAAAACAAAACCTTTTTTTTCTCCAACCCCAGTAGAGCCCGAGTGGCATTCGGGTGGCCTTCGTGTGGCTTCGGTGGATAAAGCCGACAATCCCCGACTCATTCATAAGCCCCCTCTTCGGCAGCCGAAACCGGAAGCGAGAGTCGGCGATGATCCGGAAGGATACCGGGTATTTCCGGGTGAGAGTCTATTGTGACTTTTCGAGCGAGGGCCTCTTCGCGAGATTTATAGGAGAGAATCGACTGAATCAGCGTTGTTTGGCATAGCAGTGCTGCCAGGAGTTTTGTTGTAGTTTCTGAACTATTGCTAATGAAATTTTAGTTGCAGAATTAAATGTTTAATTCTGTAAACCCTAATTAATCCGGATCCTATTGAATCGGACTTTCTTTAATCCGGACAGCAGCAGCGAATTTTAAGGGGTATCGGAGGGAGGGAGGGGGTCAGCCCGCCCTTACAATGATTTAAAAAAAAATTTACGACACTTTTTTAAACTACTTTTTAGTTTCTTCATAAGTAAAGATTTAAAACTGTTTATTTTAAAAAAGCGCACGCACACGCATTGAAAATATTTTAAAACACAAACACTTTGGGGGGGGGGGGGTGCTTAAAAAAACGATTAAAAAACATTTTCCGGTTTCTTTAACTACTTTTTAGGTTCTTCAAAACATAAGTAAAAATTTTCAGCTCTATTTTTTAAAAAAAGTTGCACTCACACGCATAGAAAATATATTTGAATACAGTCACTTTGGTTTACAACTTGAGTAATATTGCAATCAGAGATCAGTGTAAAAGAAAATATAAAACTCACGAGTTTTGAAATCAAGGGCACATAGTGTTACGATTCGTTTATTGATGTTGCTCTTTTGTTTTGTTGTTTCTGAAACCACTCGGGCACCCGAGCCCAAGTAGATGCATCTACCCGATTTGAGGCAGAATAGATACGGCTTCCGTTTTCACGAGCATCATTAACCGATTTATGCCCAAGTTTTTTTTAACAATTTTTTTTTTTCAATTTTTATCTGCTTAAAACTCTTACTTGGAATGGTTTACATACATTTTAGACTTAAAATAGTTCGCCGTTGCCATATTTATTAAGTTATTTAACGTCCTGTTTATGGGATATTTTGCAGATATGGGAGCAAAATACGACCTTACTTGACTTTATTTTTGCAAAGTAACATTACAGAAAGCATCTCTGATCAATTTTAAGCAAATCATTTAAAAATAGTTCAATTTTATGAAAAATAAGTTCGCAAAAAAAGCTTACTTTCTGTGGTTACCCATGCTGCATCATTGCTTGACTTATTTGTCTGAAAATAGCTGTCAATAAAAAAACTCCGATGTCCAAACAGTAGCTCTAACTGGTTCTCTCAAGAAGAAGGACTATTTGACTTGTGAAAAACAGCTTTAGTAAAAGGATATACCCATTACAGGTTTTTGTATGCAGTAACTAACAAGCGTCCCGTTTTGGGGCTACTGGGCATAAATGGGTTTAAGTGGAAGTCCGATTTAGCTTAACCCATTAATGCCTGACGATTTTTCTTCCAAAGATATTTCGTATACTGGTCACAAACAGTGTTTAATGGACAGGAAAAATACAAAAAAATATTATGTAAAATGAAAATTTTTTATTAAGGAAAGAAAAATCGTCCCTCAAAATTTCGATAGACCCCAGAGGGTACATACTTTTTTACTAAAAATTTTTTCTGCCTACGATATAATATTTAAAAAGCCATTTTATAAGAAGAAATTAAATCAGCAATTAACATAAACTGGGAATAACTTTGAAAACTTAGCTTTTTTCTTGAGATTGTGAACAGTGTAATTTTTGCTAAAGATCATATTAAAACTGATACAGAACACACTTTACAATGGTTATGTGCTGCAATCTGTTAATAACAAATTGAAACAATACCAAGGTACTCATTGAACACTATTATTTGGTTGAAATGTTCATTTTGGGGAAATTCAGACCCTTTTTTGGACCGTCCCTAAAAAGGGACGCTAGGCATTAATGGGTTAACACACATGCCATAAGACCCGTTTATAGGGCATGCAGCCATTCACAACAACATATTCACACAGAGAAAGGACAGAAGAAAGAGAAAGTACATCTATGCCCGAGGCGGGATTCGACCCCGGAGCACCCCCCATACCGGCCAGACTTCTCTGACCACTAGACAAGGTAGCCGGCTCGTTCGTTAAGTCTTCTGGGATAGAGAAAAGTGTTTTTTTTTTATAATGTTTCTACAGTGCATTATACCAATTTGTTTGAGTAATATGAATGATTTGACATAAGGTTTAGTAGCTGATAGTCTTAGAATGTTGAAACTGTTTTTTTACCACCACATTTTAAGTAAGTTGGTATGTAATATTTCTGTAATTAAAAACTTATTTATTGACTTTCAGGCCTCCTTAAAAACATTTTAAAGGACTTTAATGAGAACGTTTTTACTTCCTTTTACGTAGTAAAGGAAGTATTGTGATCATGAAAAAAATTTCACTCAAATTTCGGTCTAAATTTTGACTTTGTTCACCCCCGAATAAATGTCGCGTAGTTTTTTCGACCTATCAGCACGTGCATATGTACCTAACAACATACAAACAGCCGAAAAATCAATTTCGACCACCCCCGAGTAAATTACGACGAGTTTTCTCATGACGTCTGTGTGTACGTATGTGCAGATGTATGTCGCATAACTCAAAAACTATATGCCGTAGAAGTTTCTAGTTTTATAAAAACATATATGAGGAGGGAGGGGAGCACTTTTTTTTCTGGGCCCTTCCCAAAAATTATTTCTGTGTCCGGCCTTGCCGGACAGCCATCTACTCGTACACTGCTCAAAATGTAAGACAGTTTACTATCTGAAACACAAGTACTATAAACGTTATACGTGTTAAATTTAGATTTCAGAAAAACACAAGTGCAGACATTTGCACTTTTTCGCATTATTCAGAAAATAACATTTTATAACTAAATCACTTTTTAGTAAAAAAATAAATAAAAAAATTCATCATTGCGAAAAAAATAATTTGAATTTAAGGTGCACAGTTCAAATTTGGTTTTTATTATTTTTTTTTATTTTCACCTGAACTCGCAATTCGATCTGATTTGTCCTAGCAAGTTTTAAGTCTTTGCAAATCGTGTAAGATTGCGAAGCAATCTTTGGGGGTTGGCGATCGGCAGCGAGTAGGGGGAGAAGTAAGAGAAAAAAAAATACTACGTTGAATTTACATTACCGCATCAATATAGAGTCACACGAAACGCATAAAACTGTTAACGAACAATTCTTCTAGAAAGGTTTAACTGGATAATTTACCACCGTAAAATCATATTACGGATGTGTCCGATATCCAGGAACTTGGCGAGTAATTTATTGGAATGCGCCAAAGCCATAAATTCTCAGCAATCTGTAAGAGCATGCGCAAATCATAAAAAACGCTCAACGTCGTTTCGTTATTCATAACCTGATGTTGAATTCTCGTCAGGTGCTTCATGTAGTTGATGGTCTCCTATCTCCCTCTTTAGGAAACAATACGGATTGTATTTTTTTAAGAACCTGCTTATAATAAAGGAGATCTTTTGTTATAAATTATAATCTGTGTTTTTTTCCTTAATTAGACGTTTCTAAAAGTTTGGGTTGTGATTTACGATGGCTGTAAATGCTTAGCAGTTTGGGGAATTTAAAATATACGTCTTTAGGTGCTTATATGTGGGGTTAAAATTTTTGTTATTGACTCGAAAGAGGTTAATGCAGAGAAAAGTTTGTGTATTGAAGCATTTTTACGAAAGTGTAATAATACATCAAAATACGCTTCGAAGTTTTGTATTTTATAAAAACCATCTGTTTAAAAAAGAAATATTCTTAACTTCAAAATGTAACAACTGTACTTACTACACAAGTAACTATCACACAGTGGAGATCTTTACTTATTACACATGTGACCTAATTTAAGTTTGTTCATAAATAAGTGCATAACACACAATCAGTGTATGTGCGCTTATTTTCAATAGTTAAAGGCGAATGTATAAGCGTTTCTCTGCTACATATGCCTATTTTTGTTTGTATAAGAGCATGTATATTTGTACTTTAATATGTATAAATGTTTTTACGGTTTACTCAAAAGCGACTGCTTCTATACGAAGGAGTAGTGAAAAAAAAGAACTAAAAATAGCAATACTGTTAAACATTTATTGATTTTTTCTAATTTCAATCAAGCTGGCAGCATTGAAATGCTGCATGAGATAGATTTTATCTGATATAAAAAGCAACACTTTACTTTTACGTTAAAGGCAATTCTTTATTTTGTTATTATTATTTATTTATTTATTGACAAAAAAATCATTAACTTTAATGCATCATTGAAATATTAACATTCTAGAACGTTTTCTTTTACTTTAAATAAATGCGTACACAAATTAATTGAGAATATCCCTAAAATAAATTGTTTTGTTTCACAATAAATGTCTATTCTACAGCACCAGATAACCATTGTAGTGTTTTTTTCTAATACTATCTACGTATGTACTAATATACACATTATTTATTCATTAAAAATTAATAAATAAGTAATAATTGGCCTCAATTGAAAAAAAATGCCCATTAATCCAGAGCGGTAGCCGACTCCTGTTCTGAACTTAAGTTGAGATTTGTAAGAAAAGCAGTCGAAAACTTTGTACAATTAATGAAGTTAAAAAATGCAAGACAACGTGTTCAAAAGTACAAATAAAATGTTTAAAAGAGTTAGAAAACTCTAGAAAATAGCTATTTCGGGGCTATTATAAATGAAGCCCCATCATCAGCGCTAAAAGATGAGGTTCACTGACACCAGTCAAGTGAACCAGGAATGCGAGAAACGCGAGAGTAAATAGACCGAACAGAAAGAGTAGGTACGCAGAAGTTAAGTTGGGATGCCTGAACGCATAATCTAACGGTTCATCCATCTATATTTATAAAAATGAGTGTATGTATACTTGTTCTCTATACAAATCCACAGTTTGCGTCAGATTTTCATCAAACTTGACACAGAGGTTTCTTGATGCCCTAAAATTCTCATAGGCAGGGTCTTGAAATTTTAAAAAATCTAAAAAGCTCAAATTTAAATTTTTTGTCAAAAAATAACCCTTTTATAGGAATCTAGCCTATTTATATTGTAATCGAGATAGGCCTTTTAGCATTCAAATTGATGAAATTTCAGATTTTTAAATATGAGTATTTTCCAACAATGATTACGATTAAAGTAATGAATTTTCAATTTAAGGCTCACCTATTTCCTTTTAGCATTGAAATAAGTAAAAAACAATCATAATTCATGTGGAGTTGCGTCTGTAATGGAGATAAGCCTTCAGAACGAGAAATAGATTTATTTCTGAGTTATAATAATTTTTACTTTGTAGGTGGGAATAATTAATAGAGAAAAGTTAATATTTTAAATTTGGCGGATGAAATTGATGCAATTTTTCACTTCCATGTGCATATATTTCATGCCAGTAGACGCGGCAAAGCACAGACAACATTTATCTTTAATTTTCACCTTTTGATAAGACTATTTTTCTGTAAACGTTTAACTTTCTGTAATATTTTAGTTTTTTTTCAAAGTTTGTACCTAAGAGAGATTGATGCAAATTATTTTATACCCATATGAATAGAACTCTTTCAAACTTTTTTTCCCTGAATGCTATGTTGTATTAATAAACACCCGGGCAACGCCGGGTATTAAGCTAGTCTGCTATATAAAAGAAACTTTCTTTAATAAGCTATTGACATCAGACATCAAAAAGTGACATAGCGCTGAACTAGCAAACAATCGATGAAGGACACGACAATGGAGAAATTAACCTACACGATCTGTTCGTAAAGTTCACATGATTATGACAGTGAATCTTACGAGATCGAAGTCTGCCCCCTTCCTCCACACTGACCTTCCTGTTGGACAGGGTCATCAAAGGGGTAAATCTGATAAAAATGACAGGGCTGCTGAGTGTCCTCTATTTGGCGCTCTAACGGTGGGATGATAACGGAAGGGTCATCCAAGTGACAAAAGGATGTGGGCAGATAGATCGATGGATGTCCTGGGCGCGAATTAGTCGCCATCTAGTAAGGACTTTTATGTATTGTTATACTCTGAAGAGTATTATTAGAGTAATAGAATGTGAAAAGAGTAGTTTGTAGACTAATTAATTAATAGAGCCCTCACTTCTAAGAGTAAAAAGGCCTTGCCCCTTCACTTTTCTAAGCTTAAAATTAACAACCGAAAGAAAAAAGATAGTTTTGATCAATTTACGTATGTAAAGAACGAAGAATCAATTTTATAAGTATCCGCTTTTACTTTTTTTCTCATACTTTTATTTCAAAATAAATAAATAAATAATTAATAATAAATTCATTAATTGAATAAATCAATAAATAATAATAAATTCGTTCGTTCGTCGATCAACAAAAGGAAATAAATGAATAAATAAATAAATAAATAAATAAAATGGAACTTTAAATTGGTTAAAGGGTCTCTAATATTTTAGAGAATGACTACAAAATCCGATTTTGAAGCGCTGCTAGGAAATGATACTTTTCAGGAATAACGTGCATCATTTTAACTTATTTTTTGAGTTGAAATCAAATTTTTTTGTGAAAAAATACTGTATTATGAATGAAAAATCAATGAAGAATTCTATAAAGAAAACAAAACATTTTTTAAAAATTTCTTTAGCGCCATTTATATGTTATTGTAAATTTGAAACTAAGAGTGATGAAAAGGAGGGGAGTGGGTCATAGCCATGTATAAGCAAAAAAACGGTATTTTTCCGATAATGAATGCATTTTTTTCACGAAATCCTGATTAATGATTAAAAATTTAATTTTAATATATTATTAGATTATGGTTTCGGTTAATTTTTGAATTTCACTCGTAAAAATTACAGAACTAAAGAAAATTAAAAAAAAACAATATGAATGCTAACATTTTCATTCATGTCATAATAAATGTGACGGGCGATAAAATCAGTATCGAGAATTTTTGCATCAGAAGAAATTTCTGTAAAGTTGCCTGATTTGCACATTTTGTTGTATTCCTCTGCGTTATAAAATCCGACAGACGGATAATTTCGTGTTTTACTAAACAGAACACTTACTCGAAAGTACTCAAGAACAAGGGATTTGTTTGTTTTATCATCTACATTTCTTGCATTTTTACATGTAATAAGGAAGAATATGTAGATGCTGCTGTTGCTCAGTTTCCAAAGTAACTTCGAGTTTGATCATGAATATATGCTTTGGAGATAACAAAAATCAATGTGTCATAACTCTGGTGGCTTCAAACTCCCCCCCCCCCCCCTCCTCCTGAAAAGATTTTTACCCTCAGCCACATAATTCAGGAATTCCCTGTCTCTGCTATATGAAGTGAAAAAAAAAGGGGGGATGGGGGAAAGACAAGGGAAAAATAGGAAAAGAAATCCTTTTTTCCGGGCGCAGAAACAAGCGGTAGTGTGCAAAAGGAAGAAAAATGGCGGACAATTTATGCGATTTGTATAATATGGAGTTGTAGGACCGGGGTTGTAAAAAAGGGAAAAAGGGGTAGAGAGCAGAGGGGGAGGGGTGGGTGGATTCATCCCGCACCAAATGGATGAGCAAAAGCTTTGAAAGTGGAAGCAATAAACTACCTCTCCAATGTGGAGTGCAGAAGAGATGCGGTTTGCGTGCGAGGGGCAAGGGAAAATTGCCGACAGGAAGCTGGCAATTCTTCGCGGGAGCCAATTTGAGGCGTTCATTATTTGGGCTCTTGTGAAAAACGAAGCGTCAATTATGACTTAAACAAAGTCTTGACAAAAATTTAGGCTTTTGTAGATTCGAAGTGTCAATTACGATTGAAAGAAAGTTTCAAAACAAAGTTGGGCTCTTGTTAAAAACGAAGCGTCAATTATGATTGAAACAAAGTTTTAATACCAAGCTATGCTCTTGTAAAAACGAAGAGTCAATTACGATTGAAACAAAGTTTCAATACAAATTTAGGCTTTTGAAAAAACGAAGTATCAATTATGATTTAAACAAATTTTTAATATAAATTTACTCTCGTAAAAAATGAGTGTCAATTACGATCTAAACAATGTTTTGATACAAATACAGGCTCTTGTAAAAACGAAGTGCAATTATGATCTGAAAAACTTTTAATATAAATTTGGGCTCTTGTAAGAACGAAGTGTCAATTACGATTTAAATAAAGTATAAATACAAATCCAGGCACTAGTAAAAACTAAAGTGCCATTTTGATTAAATGAACAAATGAGGCGTTGACATGGAGAAATAATTGAAAAAAAAAAAAAAAAAAAAAAGAAAACGTAATTTTACAGAAGGAGAATAAAAAAAAAAAAGATCCAGAGTCAATGAAATAACTGACTACTATCATACTAATTAATCATTTGTAGTCTAGAAGTAGTTAGTTTTGAAAGAAGTTAGTACAAAAACAAAATTTTACAGGAGAAGGAGTTATTGAAATAACTGATTCCAAATCATAAACGAATGAATATTTCAGTTTTTAAATAGTTCTTCACAAAAATAAAACAATATACTACTGTGATAAGAAGGACTAATGACACACTATAATACTGAATATGTGTTGGTGGTTAATGTGGGAGCGACATGTAGATCACATACTTGAGTGGAGAAAATCAACCTTTAGATAATAAAAAAAAGCTAAAAAAAAACAATAATAATAATAAATAAAATACCCACCTACGATAGAAACTGAAGCACCAAACAGTACAGGTATTACAGGTAGGGGTCATTTCGAAAACGAATCTCCAAAAGATAGAAGCCCTGGTTCTCACTCTTATCTTGAAAAAGTAGAGGGTTTCTTAAACGTATGGGGAATCTTCAAAGTTGAAGGCATCAATCAGTACAGGTATTACAGGTAGGGGGTGAAAACGAATCTCCGAGAGATAGAAATCCTGGTTCTCACTCTTATCTTGAAAAAGGAGAGGGATTCTTAAACGTATGGGGAATCTTCAAAGTTGAAGGCATCAATCAGTACAGGTATTACAGGTAGGGGCTCATTTCGAAAACGAATCTCCAAGAGATAGAAATCCTGGTTCTCACTCTTATCTTGAAAAAGGAGAGGGATTCTTAAACGTATGGGGAATCTTCAAAGTTGAAGGCATCAATCAGTACAGCTATTACAGGTAGGGGATTATTTCGAAAACGAATCTCCAAAAGATAGAAGCCCTGGTTCTCACTCTTATCTTGAAAAAGTAGAGGGTTTCTTAAACGTATGGGGAATCTTAAAAGTTGAAGGCATCACTCAGTTCCTGAATCTTTTAATTATGAACCAACTATACTTTTTCGTAGTAAAAAAGCAAATGAACCAAACCAAATGCAATTTAGTCAATAGATTTATTCTCCGTTTAGTTGTAGATAAGTGGGGCAGGGCTCTTGTGCATTTTCTCTACTAATAATAAAGCTGAAGGTGGTTCTGTCTGTCCTTCTTTCTTTCTGTCTGTCTGTCTGTTACGCGCGTAGCTCCAAAACCGTTCGGTCGATTTTCATGCCACTTGGCACAAAATTAGTTTGTAGCATGTAGTTTTGCACCTCGAAGCGATTTTTCGAACATTCCATTTCGTTCTTTTTCTATTCGAATTCTTAGAGGAAATTCGATAAAATAGGGAAGAAATATTCCATACACATTTTCAAGTCTTATGTCATTCGAAAGCTTGAAATTTTCTGCACAAAATGACGTTTTTTCGAAGTTTCTACGATCATCAGGAGAGCTGTAACAATTGTTTTTAGAATCCCGAAATTCAAGGCTTACCTTCAGTAAAGCAAGCCAAACGATTCTAAAATGGCTTTGCTCGCGAATAAAATTTGTTTGAAAATAGAGATGAAATGAATTATTTTATCAACGGAAATCAACTTTTCATGTTGTTACCATGGTTACGTTTTTATTTCGTTCTTTTTCCCTTAATAATTTTAAAAATGTATTTGTTTTTGTAACAATCCAAACTCCAAGCCTTATTAAAATTAGTCAAATGAAATATTAAAAACCGTGATAAGATGGCACCTGTCAATCAAATGAGAAATCGAGTCCTTTCCTTAAAATACAGGATACCATTCTAAATTTATCGTCTGCAAAACATATTTTACTTCATTATTAATTTATTTCAATATAAATTGCAGCAAATGGCTTGAGTGAACGAATTTAGCTTTTAATTTATCGTTTGCTGGTTGATCTTTGTCGATGTTTATTGTTTTTATTATCATTGTGAAGAATAATGCACGAAATTTCTATGACTAATACTTAAAATTTTTAGGATCAGTTGAGTTTAAAAGAAAAAATTGCTCCAAATATACTTTTGCAATGTGATTATTTATTGTTGGACTGTAATTTGCAGCAATAATTGCATTTAATAAATAATGAAAGACAATATTAAAAATTATTTTTTTGGCGACTTTTTTACAATTTGGCATTCAATTCTATTTCAGTATATTTACTTCTATCTTATTGCGATATTGCAACGTTCTTTCTAAAGTATGTCATTTCGGAAAATGTATTATTTTGTTTTTGAAGTTAGGAAAGAAAACTTTCTTCTTCTTTTAAACTTTGGTAAGATTTCTGTTGGTTTCTGTGAGCAACAAAATTTTTCTTATTTTTTCTTTTGGCTTATTTTTGTGCACCTATCTTTGGGGTTGCATTCGAATGTCCCCAAGGGGGTGATTTACCCCTTTTATGGGGTAATCAGGGCTTTCAATGCAGACCAAAGTGATATGAATTGGCGCGACCACTTGGCGATATCTCGCCAAGCTTTTGGTCACCAAGTGTTTGACGCCAATTTGGCGACATATCGCCAAGTTGGCAATAAATTTAGCGAAAAAAAATTTTTTTTGGGTTCAATTTGGCGCTATTGGCGATATTTTGCGAAAAATCTACTGAATGATGTTAAAATCGGCGATATTTAGGAGATTAATCATTGTAAAACATTTTTTTGCATTGTTTCGTGGCAAACTAGGGATGCAAATGTTTGAATTGTTATCTTACTCACTTCAAGCACTATTTTAGCACTTAAGGCATCTACTAAGAAATTTACACGTAAAAGGAAGTAGTGTAGGGTCCATACCAAATTTTTATATCGTACTTAGAAGGAATTATAGTTGAATTATAACTAAAATAGAGTATTTTTTTCTGCTATATTAATTTTTTTACAAATGAACTTTTAATTTTATACCACGGGCAAAGCCGTGCGGGTACCGCTAGTACTTAATATTAATGTTACACTGCAAAAAACCAACTGTTGTTTTTACAGTATAATACAGGCAGCCGAGGTTTTAATTTAAAACTGTAAAATGCCCAGTAATAAACTGCAAAACTAGTAATTTTACAGTTTCTTACTGTGAAATAAGCTGTATCATACTGTAAAAACAACATTCATTTTTATAGTGTAGAGTAGAACTTCTGAAAGTCGAACGCACTTCCATAAAGTTTTAATGAACTGCTCTACAGCGATTAAAAAAATAAACTTCTTCAAAAGTTATTTCAGTTTTCCTTGTTTAAGAAGGGTAAAATAGTTCCTAATCGAGTAAATACAGAACTGTAAATATTTTTCCTTTTTGCTTTTTCAGTTAACAATGGAAGTTATTTTTTTTTTTTTTTCAATTTTGGTAAAAAACAAATCTGCACCACAGAATCAGAAAGACGCAAGTCCAAAGATGGCGACTTTCACTTTATTATTGCATTGTATGTAGAATCTTGTTCCGCATCGACCCATGAGAACCACAAAAGAAATTCCTTTACAATCATTTAGCAGCGTTAAAATAGCGCGAGTCCCATCCTTTGCATGCACCGGATAATCGTCTTCGCTCTCTCCTGAAAAGTTATGAAAATTGACTTACGTTAGTTCGGTTCTGAGGTATAGAGATCACATCGTTATGTACTGCACTGCATGTTGTATAACCACTTCAATTCATTCAATGGCATATTATTTACCTAAAAGATATTTTCTTCGTTATGTTTGAAAATCCAAATTACCTTTGATCTCAGTTAGTTCGGGCTTTTGAAATTGTTGTATTGTTGTTTCTCATTCCACTCGGATATAAGAGCGGTGTTAGAACAAGTATATCTAGATTGAGGGCAGGATAGGTACGGCTTCCGTTTTTACGAGCACCATCAAGGTGGACGACCGTTTTAGCTCAACACACATACCATAAGGACCCGTTTACAATATAGGTATCCATTCAGGGGTGCCCATCCCCCCCCCAAAGCTCAATGGCGCAAATCCCCCCCCCCAACCAAAAAATTTAACAACCCTTTTGCTTTTTATTTTTACCCCTCTTCTATATTTTATTTATTTTTTTAAATCTTATTTATTTATATTTTCAAATATTATTTATTTTTTTAAATATAATTTGTTTTTTTAAATATTATTTATTTCTTTAAATATTATTTATTTTTTTAAACATTATTTATTTTTTAAAGTATTATTTATTTTTTAAATATTTATTTTTTCAAAAATTGTTTGATTTATTTTTTTAAATTATAACTATTAATTTTTATACATTATTCATTTTCTTAAAGTTCAAACTATGGGCAGAATAGATTTGGCTTTTTTAGCCCTTCCAAACATTCCAAACATACACACTCGCACACACAAAAAAAAAAAAAAAAATAAATAAATAAATAAATAAATGAAAAAGAAAGAAATCATTTAATTTAAAAAAAATAAATTAATAAATAATTTAAATAAAAAAACAAATTAATAAATAGTTTAAATTAAAAATAAATTAATAAATAATTTAAATAATTAATTAAATTAGTTTTAAAAAATCCTCTCTAAAAATTTGATGGCGCAACTTGCGCCATAATCCCCCCCTGTGGGCACCCCTGCATCCATTCACAACACACTTTCACGCACGGAAAGGGCAATGACAAGAGAGAGAAAGTACGTCCATGCCCAAGCCGGGATTCGAACCCGGGTCTACCGCATCAGACGTCTCTGACTACTATGCAAGGTGGCCTACATTGTATTGTTAATTTATCATTTATTATTTGTAGTTTACATTTCTTTAACATTTAAAGTTTTTCTTTTGGTTCTTCCCCTTTGAAGATTTATTATAAATTTGTGAGCTACTCCGAATTTATGCCGCTCCGAATTCCTTTTATATTATGTTGCGAATATTACGTGTTTATCATTATTGTTTCAGAATATTATCCAAAAAAACTGCTGCAAAATACAGACACTAATAATATAGGTCTGTAAAGATGTGCGCTATTTTGATGTTTTTACTCTTAGAATGTATAACATTTTGAATTAGGAATATTTAAAAACATTTATGTGCAATACTTTAAAATTTCTAAATCGCTTTTTTTCTCTATTTTCCTCTATTCAAAATTTATCTTAAATGCAGATCAGGAAAATTGAACTGACTGAATTTTTGAGGCATATTTTCCATTTTCAAGGCAGGGGTTACACTATGGGGGGTGGGGGGCCGGGAGTTCCCTGCGACCTACCCATAAATGTCCTTATTTGGCAAATTTTGTTTGACGGCTTTGCAAATTCGAAGAAATAATCACAGTGTTGCAAATTATAAAATGCTATTAGATGTATTTATGACTCGCATATTATCATTCGTCAAGAATTTACGTTCTATTCGGCAAATTCATAATTCCCCCTCCTCCCCCCGCCCAAAAAAAAAGAAAATCTCACCCTTGCTTCAATTTTCAATTTCCTACTGCAAATTCGTATGTTTTTTATGAACTCTTCAGATGTTGAAGATAAAAATATCAATTGCGCGCTATTCGCATCTTGAAACAATAAGCAACAGCACAGAAACTAGCTTCCTCTTTTTTTTTTCTTTAAGATTAAAAACTATTTTTTCTTAAATTGAATTGTGAACTAATTAGCTACAAGATAATGCATAATAATTTCGCTTAAACAGTTTTTTATACTTTTTTCACACATAGTTTAAATTTTCTTGTTTTTTTTTCTTCTTTTTTTTCATTTACTAAATTTTTTGTTTAGGAGGAATTTTTCATTTTTTCGAAAGAAAAAACAGTTAAGGAAATCCATTGCAGCCCCATGGCTAAAAGATAACCTCAGTTGATTCCTAACTGCTACAGTTTCCTCATCAAAGAAAACTGCTCTCCCCATTAAAAATTCATTTCATCCCTATTGTCAACCACTATAGACTCCACAAGAGGCTTTTGGTTTGCTCTCTCAATTCGTATATCACCCCCCAGATGCGACCTGTTATATATTTGGGTGAAAGATGTATGCATGCGTCATGATGCGTGTGCATTCGGGTTCAAGGGACCCCCAGACAGACTTCTGACTGCGCGCATTTAATCTCCAGATATTCCCTCCCCCCTCTTTTTTTATGACAGATCGATCTCGACATAAACTTTTTGCCCTTTTGACTGTGTCACGCGAAAGCTCTGTTTTCTGCTGTGTTGGCGCGAAGTTTTTTTGCAGAGCTCTCCTCTGACCTTTCCTGTCAATATTCTGAAAGAGGAATTTCATGCAAGCGAGATGAAATTAATGACATTGAGCGGTGGAAGAGTAGGTAGGACATATTGAAAATATTTGCCAGGGGGATTTAATTGTTTTCGTTGTTTGAGGTTTGCGATTGGATTATGGGTTTTTATGTAAATTTACCAATAAAAATTTATGGATAAAAGATAAGGAAAGTGAGTGTAGCAAAATATATCTAGTTGATATTATTAACCACTTAACTGTTTCTTTCTTAAATCATATTGTTCCCACTAATAAGAAAATTTTTGATGAATAAAATCAATTACATAAGCTCATATCTACAGCAGTCGAAAAAGTTGTATCTATTAAGTATTGGGTTTATTAATTCATGTTAATTCTAATTGAAGCATTTTTACGTGACTCAACTTCACTTATTCGGCTGTAAAAATGATTTAGACCAGTAAAATAATTTTTTTAAAACTATCCATAGTAAATTATCTCTTATCCATTAGCATAAAACACTTACATTGCGTTCCAGTATTTCGTATCTAAATAAAATATTTTTGGGAAAAAAAAAAGAATCGACTTCAGTTGGAAATTGCTCTAAAAAGTAAAAAACAATTGTTTTCTTTGAACACCATCGAAACTACATAATCGAAACTACTTTAAACATAAGTTTTGAAGTCGGCGCAAAAACGATAGGTAAAATGATATTTAACCATATTTTGCCAACATTTTTCAGAGAAACCATTGAAAATTAAAAGCAAAATATTTGTACCATTACACGAATGTGTGGTAATTAATGAAATGCATCCATTAAAATTTATATTTATAGTTGAATTGTAGTTGCGTATGATTCTATACATTGTTTTTGCGCCGACTTCAAAACTTATGTTTAAAAGTAGTTTCGATGGTGTTCAAAGAAAAAAAAAATATTTTTTACTTTTTAGAGCAATTTCCAACTGAAGTCGGCTCTATTTTTTTTTTCAAAAATATTTTATTTCATTCTTTTTAGTGTAAATGCACTTAAAATAATCAAAATATAGTTAAAAAACCATGCAGCTGTTCAAAAAAAAAAAAAAAAATCCTTGCAGACCTGGACTCGATCTCATTCTATCAGGAACTTCAACCTGACGCGTTTAACCACTTGACCATCGGGTCGCTCATTGAAGTAAGGATTTACGATAGCACATATTGTTTTAAATAACATGAAATTTTAGTTTTTCGATCATAACGTTTTGTCTAGTGAACAAACATCGTCATATGAGTACACGGTACCTAAGATACATCATCTCCTATCGGTTAAAAAAAATCGTCCAAATAGGTTCAGTACATCAGATGTTATGTGCGAACAAACAAAAAAAAAAACATACGCTTTGAATTGAGAACCTCATCCTTTTTTGAAGTCGGTTAAAAAAAATCGTCCAAATAGGTTCAGTACATCAGATGTTATGTGCGAAAAAAAAACATATGCTCTGAATTGAGAACCTCCTCCTTTTTTGAAGTCGGTTAAAAAAAATCGTCCAAATAGGTTCAGTACATCAGATGTTATGTGCGAACAAACAAAAAAAAAACATACGCTTTGAATTGAGAACCTCCTCCTTTTTGAAGTCGGTTAAAAAAAATCGTCCAATAGGTTCAGTACATCAGATGCTATGTGCGAACAAACAAAAAAAAAAAAAACATACGCTTTGAATTGAGAACCTCCTCCTTTTTTGAAGTTCGGTTAAAAAAAATCGTCCAAATAGGTTCAGTACATCAGATGTTATGTGCGAAAAAAAAACATATGCTCTGAATTGAGAACCTCCTCCTTTTTTGAAGTCGGTTAAAAAAAATCGTCCAAATAGGTTCAGTACATCAGATGTTATGTGCGAACAAACAAAAAAAAAACATACGCTTTGAATTGAGAACCTCCTCCTTTTTTGAAGTCGGTTAAAAAAAATCGTCCAAATAGGTTCAGTACATCAGATGTTATGTGCGAACAAACAAAAAAAAAAAAAACATACGCTTTGAATTGAGAACCTCCTCCTTTTTTGAAGTCGGTTAAAAAAAATCGTCCAAATAGGTTCAGTACATCAGATGTTATGTGCGAAAAAAAAAACATATGCTCTGAATTGAGAACCTCCTCCTTTTTTGAAGTCGGTTAAAAAAAAATCGTCCAAATAGGTTCAGTACATCAGATGTTATGTGCGAACAAACAAAAAAAAAACATACGCTTTGAATTGAGAAACCTCCTCCTTTTTTGAAGTCGGTTAAAAAAAATCGTCCAAATAGGTTCAGTACATCAGATGTTATGTGCGAACAAACAAAAAAAAAAAAAAACATACGCTTTGGAATTGAGAACCTCCTCCTTTTTGAAGTCGGTTAAAAAAAATCGTCCAAATAGGTTCAGTACATCAGATGTTATGTGCGAAAAAAAAAACATACGCTTTGAATTGAGAACCTCCTCCTTTTTTGAAGTCGGTTAAAAAAAATCGTCCAAATAGGTTCAGTACATCAGATGTTATGTGCGAAAAAAAAAAACATATGCTCTGAATTGAGAACCTCCTCCTTTTTTGAAGTCGGTTAAAAAAAAATCGTCCAAATAGGTTCAGTACATCAGATGTTATGTGCGAACAAACAAAAAAAAAAAAACATACGCTTTGAATTGAGAACCTCCTCCTTTTTTGAAGTCGGTTAAAAAAAATCGTCCAAATAGGTTTCAGTACATCAGATGTTATGTGCGAAAAAAAAAACATATGCTCTGAATTGAGAACCTCCTCCTTTTTTGAAGTCGGTTAAAAAAAATCGTCCAAATAGGTTCAGTACATCAGATGTTATGTGCGAACAAACAAAAAAAAAACATACGCTTTGAATTGAGAACCTCCTCCTTTTTTGAAGTCGGTTAAAAAAAATCGTCCAAATAGGTTCAGTACATCAGATGTTATGTGCGAACAAACAAAAAAAAAAAAAAACATACGCTTTGAATTGAGAACCTCCTCCTTTTTTGAAGTCGGTTAAAAAAAATCGTCCAAATAGGTTCAGTACATCAGATGTTATGTGCGAAAAAAAAAACATACGCTTTGAATTGAGAAACTCCTCCTTTTTTGAAGTCGGTTAAAAAAAATCGTCCAAATAGGTTCAGTACATCAGATGTTATGTGCGAAAAAAAAAACATATGCTCTGAATTGAGAACCTCCTCCTTTTTTGAAGTCGGTTAAAAAAAAATCGTCCAAATAGGTTCAGTACATCAGATGTTATGTGCGAACAAACAAAAAAAAAAAAAAAAACATGCGCTTTGAATTGAGAACCTCCTCCTTTTTTGAAGTCGGTTAAAAAAAATCGTCCAAATAGGTTCAGTACATCAGATGTTATGTGCGAAAAAAAAACATATGCTCTGAATTGAGAACCTCCTCCTTTTTTGAAGTCGGTTAAAAAAAATCGTCCAAATAGGTTCAGTACATCAGATGTTATGTGCGAACAAACAAAAAAAAAACATACGCTTTGAATTGAGAACCTCCTCCTTTTTTGAAGTCGGTTAAAAAAAAATCGTCCAAATAGGTTCAGTACATCAGATGTTATGTGCGAACAAACAAACAAAAAAAAAAAACATTACGCTTTGAATTGAGAACCTCCTCCTTTTTTGAAGTCGGTTAAAAAAAATCGTCCAAATAGGTTCAGTACATCAGATGTTATGTGCGAAAAAAAAAACATACGCTTTGAATTGAGAACCTCCTCCTTTTTTGAAGTCGGTTAAAAAAAATCGTCCAAATAGGTTCAGTACATCAGATGTTATGTGCGAAAAAAAAAAACATATGCTCTGAATTGAGAACCTCCTCCTTTTTTGAAGTCGGTTAAAAAAAAATCGTTCCAAATAGGTTCAGTACATCAGATGTTATGTGCGAACAAACAAAAAAAAACATACGCTTTGAATTGAGAACCTCCTCCTTTTTTGAAGTCGGTTAAAAAAAAATCGTCCAAATAGGTTCAGTACATCAGATGTTATGTGCGAACAAACAAAAAAAAACATACGCTTTGAATTGAGAACCTCCTCCTTTTTTGAAGTCGGTTAAAAAAATCGTCCAAATAGGTTCAGTACATCAGATGTTATGTGCGAAAAAAAAAACATATGCTCTGAATTGAGAACCTCCTCCTTTTTTGAAGTCGGTTAAAAAAAATCGTCCAAATAGGTTCAGTACATCAGATGTTATGTGCGAACAAACAAAAAAAAAACATACGCTTTGAATTGAGAACCTCCTCCTTTTTTGAAGTCGGTTAAAAAAAATCGTCCAAATAGGTTCAGTACATCAGATGTTATGTGCGAAAAAAAAAAAACATACGCTCTGAATTGAGAACCTCCTCTTTTTTTTTGAAGTCGGTTAAAAAAAATCGTCCAAATAGGTTCAGTACATCAGATGTTATGTGCGAACAAACAAAAAAAAAACATATGCTCTGAATTGAGAACCTCCTCCTTTTTTGAAATCGGTTAAAAAGTACCTCAATATTTATACATTGAACTCCTGGTTATTAGTAAAATAGGGTGGTACGGTAACCGCGGATAAGCAAATACCGGTGATAATTCAAAAAATGGGTGAAAACGATACTATTGTATGCAATAGCTTAAAAAGGCAATAACACAACACATGCAATGAAAAAGCTAAGATTTAATTATAGCTTTTTAACATTGAATGTAAGAACTATTTTTAAAAGCTAAAAACTACCAATAACGCACTCGCATTCTCTGCATTCAGTGAAACAACACCATAAAGTAAAGAAAACAAAGAGTGAAAAACCCGCCGGATAATCCAAACCGAGGATGATTCAACCGTGGATAATCGGGAGTTTACTGTATCTAACGCTTAAAATAAAATATTAATAGACTGGAGCCATGTCCAGTGAAAGGTAAATAGTAGTCATCATGAGAAATGACGAAGGACAACGAACAAATTGTGCACCAAAATGTCTGACGGGCCAGTTTGGATTATAAGAGCCTTCCACAACACAATTACGCATCTAGGGATTCTTTCTCTCTGAGCACTTTTCCCGCCTATGTATCACTCTGATCCAATTATTCTCTTAAGGACGACGAGGCTGTTAGGGAGCACCGAATAAGAGGAAGAGGGCCATTTGAAGGGATCTTCAGAACGAAAATGGCATCAGTCGCGTTTTGGGATATCCCAATTCTAACTCCCCCCTCCCCCCATAAGCGGGAAAACTTAATTTAGTTCCTTGAAGTGAAAATGCCCCACATCACCACAGAAAGAAGACTACGAAAGGAGTGTATAAGTATAGAGATGCGCATACTTAGAATTTAAAGATTGACTTGTTATTATTTCGAAAACATTTTTTCGACCTTATTAAGCAGTCTGCTTAAGCAGATCGCTCTCTGTTTTGATTCTGTCATGGTATGGTTAGTAATTTTAGTATTGAATTTCAAGTAGTACTGATTGCTTCGCTATTTTCTAGTTTATAAATCTTCCTGCCAAAATGATAATTTTTCAAACCATACCGAACGAAATACAATTGAAAAGATCAGACATGCGTGAGTAAAAAGCTTGATTCTGAAAGTTATTTATCAAGCGTTCTTGGATCTAAACACTAGAGGCTCCAAGGTTGGCTGACCAACTGACAGGAACATCTGCATTGTACCCCAAAACTCTGAGCCACGAACCTTACGATGGGCACAGCAGGCCTTGATCTCCATTGGCTATTGCACCATTGAGTTCAGTTTCGCAAGTTATTTGCACTCTGTATAAACGTGCTTTTGCTATATTGTGGCAATGAATTTTTAAACTTTGCTCCTCGAATGCAGTGATGAATTTACACGTTTGGGGCCCGTCGCATTGCATTTTTGGGGACTTTTGTCTATCACATAACTATGTGAAACATTTATCATGTGTATTTTTTGCGTTGGGGCCCATCTCATCTGCAACATTTGCGACATCAGCCACTGTTAATCTGTTTTCCTCAATGGATAGATGCTCAGCAGCAGTAGGGAAGTTTGTACATGATTTAGACTACGATTAGTTTTATGCTGCTGATGTGTGTTTAGGCCTTCAGCTTTTGACAACGAATCTATCATTAGTACAATGAAGAGCAGGGCCGTAAAGAAAAGAGCGAAGAATACGTACAAAATGGGGGAAAAAAATCCTGCTCAATAGTTTTGAAGAATAATTCAATGTCACTGAAAAGTTACGAGAACTGATTGAAGACGCTGAGAAGATGAAGCAAGAAACAAGGAGAAAACGATGTTCTGATTGAAAAAATAAATAAGAGGGGATAAAGATGAGAAATATTTCTTGTTTAATTTTATATCCACTAAGTAACAAGATGGTTCCATTTTATAAATATTACACAATAAAAATATTTGTCTTTTCCCCTCCCTTCACTCTTTTAATACTGTCGGACCCGCTTAATTGGGTAACGGATAAACGAATACCACACTTATACGAATAAAATATCCAGGAACCGTGCCATAGAAGCTCTGTTAAAGATCCCCGCTTAAACAAATACCCCGCTTAATCGAATAAAATTTCTTGGAAGCGACAGTATTCGTTTAAGAGGGGCCGACAGTACTTTTCGTTAATTTTAGATAAATATAGAAATACTTACGTTCTAACAAGATTTGATTGGAAAAATTAAAATACTAATTTTGCATTGAAATAATATTGCATTCATGGTGGATTCCAGTGGATAAACTTAGTTTTTTTTTAACATTACAAAACAATTCTATAAGAGCTTTTCTCAAATTTTCTACCAGTAGAAGAGTAGTACTAACCCCTACTCTGATTTGCACGTACACCGTACGAGTAATCTGACTTGTATCTTGCAATTTTGCTTTGACTTTTTCGCCCGAATTTTTCTATTTTGATTTGAAAATTATTCCTGTAGATGGTAATAGGTGTCCAATAGAGATGGCGCGAAGCGGGGTTTGGCCGAAGCTCCGGTCAATTAACGGCCGAAGCTTCGGTGGTTGCACAAGCACATAATGAAGTTTTACCATTGGACGCATAATAAATGCACACAATATGACACTATTATAATCCATACGTTTCAATATCCTTAGTGTTATACAGCAGTTTTTAGCTTAATCTCTCATTTTCAAACCAATTCCACTGATTAAAGTATTTATTTTTGTTTTGTTCCGGTAATACCAGAAAAGAGGACAATTCTAATTTTTTGTTACTGAAATAAGTAGTATGAAGCATTATTTGGAATATGAGCATGTTCTCTAGTTTAGTTGGTGTTTATAATAAAATCAACTGATATAATCTAGTATGAAATTACTAGAAATTAACTGCAATTGCATTATATTATGACATTGTAATACATATCCAAACATTCTTGATTTTAAAATTTTGGAGTTAACTTTAACTTGTTAGAGTCATTTACAATGTACATGCATTCTTCCTTGCTTATTACTTAGTATTTATACTTTAAATACAATTTTTAATACGCTTAATTTTGGAACTGTTAATTTTAACCCTTTAAGCGGTCAATTATTTTACAAGAAATGCTTCCAAAAAAGGCATATTTTTTATTGCATATAGTTAAGTACCATACTTAACAGAATAAGAATATAAAGAATTTTTAAATTTTTTTTTTTTCGTTTTCAATGCTTTTACAATATTTTTTATTTTACAATTTTGGTCACAAAATCCCGAAATATTTGCTTTCTTCAAGTACATTCTGCATGCAGTAATGAATGGTTTACAAATTATGCAAAAATTTCCCTCACACTTACTGTGAATTTTGAGGTTTACAATTTTCCGAACAGTTCGGGAAAACCAGAAAAGGAAATCTGAAAATATCGATGCCCGTACGCCGTACGGGCAAACCAGATGAGGCCAGTTTCGGGTAGCACGTACACCGTACGGGCAAACCGCTTAAAGGGTTAAAGAGAATTAAATTAAGAGTAAGCTTTTCCTTGAAGTAACAAATGAAATCCAAACTAAATATATTTCATCAAAAGTGGATGTGCAAGGAGTGGGAACTCTCCTCGTATTTTGATTGTTAAAAAAATTAATAAAAATTCAGCTTCAGTTTAGTTTTTGTTAATTCTCAGAATGTTTTATAATTCTAGACTATTATTAATAAACTTGATCAATATCTACAAAATGAGGTAAATTTTGTCATCATATTAATAAATGTAACAAATGATGAAATTTATTGTTATAACTTTATTTAATAAAATATGACCTAAAAAATGCTGGCCAGATAGATGTTAAAAATTTGCCTTTTCTCCTTTTTTCTTTCTCTTCTTTTCTTTTTAGAAATATCAGCACTAGAAATGTTTAAAGAAAGACACAGTTACTAGCTTCATTTACGAGTAAATGCAGCTTAAACTGTTCATGTAATTATTACCTGAGTGTAATTTAAATGAAAAATTATCAAAAACTAAAAATGAGTTGAACATATAAATGAGACATATAAATGAGTTGAACATATAAATAAACATACATGAACACAACTCATTTAAATGAAACATATAAATGAGTTGAACTAAATTACACTTCAATTAAGTGTAATTTAGTTCAACTCATTTATATGTTTCATAAGAACTTTCAGGTTATATGGAATATACTGTTAATTAATGAATTTTCTGGTTCTAACAATTCAATGCACAATAATGATAATTAGACATAATTTTTATCTATGTTTTGTTGTGTTTTATAATTGAAGGAGCAAGTGGATAAAGGTGACATGTGACATTTGAATTTCGCCGATTTACACAAATTCAAATTAATGTGTGTTCGCATCTCGTGGTAACAGAAAACTGACTAGAGAAATAACGTATAAGATGCTTTACTTTCGAATTACCTCCAACAATAACCTCTCCGAGTTCAACTTGGCTCTCTTTTCCCCAAAATAATCCGAAGAAGGATGCCCTAGGGCTCTATGGACTAGTACCGCTGGGATTGACACGAATAAGCTGCTGGCTAAATGCAGTTAATAAAGATCACCACTGATAGGGGGCGTTAGCTGGAGGGCGAGAGGAAAAATGGATGTCTACAGATATTAGCTCTTTGTTGTATCTATTTGATTTGCCTCGTTTGCCATTTCGCGTGATTGATTTACTGTTCGGAATGATGTTGCACCGCCAAATGTTTGGAGAGGTGGAGAATTATTTCGGGACAAATAAAGTCGGAGCGTTGTTGAAAATTTATTTCCGTTTTCGCCAGAGTTGGGAACATGTTTTATTTGGGGTGGAGAGAATATTTGGCTGAAAAATTCTATGTGAAAAGTTTACTTGGCGGTTGTATATTGTATAGTAGTTCTAAAATGCGTTGTAGAAACAATTCTAGTAATTTGAAAAAAAAATCGCAAGCAAAACTAACTTTAACAATACTTCAATTGGGTTATAGCAGGGCTTCACTCGATAACGTTTTATGCAGGCTTATTTATTTCTCAAAAGATCAAAGTCGCCGACTTGGCAGCTAGAGAGCTCTGAACAATTACTACGAAATTTTTATTATTATTATTATTTTTTTAACATCAGTTAGCATATCATTTCAGCTGTGAAAAATGTTTTCCGAGCTTCAAGGGTAAAAATATTCATATTCCTAGAAACTATTCGAAATTTACTGTCTGCAATGTTTCTTTTATTGCATTATAATTTATTTCAATTGAGATTGCTGGCAACATCTTGAGGGAGATATATTAGTTTTTAATTTATCGTTTGCTGATTGAAGTTCGCTGATGATTGTTTTCATTATTATTAGGAAGAATAACGAGCGAAATTGTCTTATTCACCACTTGCAGAATATTTCTATCAAAAGTAACTTCTTGGGATTTTTTATCTATAGAAGTTTATAGTTATATTTTGCAGGTAATTTCGAAAATGTTTCATTATGAAAGTTTGAGTTAATTATTTCAGTAAAAGAATTTAAGACTGATATAATTATAGAGGCCGAGAAGAAAAATTAGCTCTTTGTTGTATCTATTTGATTTGCCTCGTTGCCATTTTGTGTGATTGATTTACTGCTCGAAATGATGTTACACGGCAAATGGTTGGTGAGATAGAGAATTATTTCGGGACGAATAAAGTCGGAGCATTGTCGAAAATTTATTTTGATTTTCGCCATTGTTGGGAACGTGTTTTATTTGATGCGGAGAGAATATTTGGCTTTGAAACGAACAATGAAAAATTACTCAGAGGTATCTAGAAGTCTAAAACTCTTTGTAAAAAATTTTAAAAATTCGAAAAGGTTATGAGTAAAACTAACTTTAACCACACTTTACCTTTATTGCAGTGGTTCAAAATCTGGAGCATATTGAAGGAGAATAGATTATATCTTTTATATTAACTTATTTTTAGTAACTATTTATTAGGAAAAGACGGAACGAAATGATGTTTTTGAAAGTAGAAAGTTAATATCGTCGAAAGCCTGAAACTCTTTTATTTATCAAAAATGGTATGCTTTCGGCTTTCGTAATTGGTGCGCAACTGGTATTTTAGCGAAAGTATTCTTCGTAACTTTTTGGTTGTATATTACTGTTTGGTGGTCTACTGAACATATTGATGATTTGAGATGACCATCATTTTGATCCTTCTCGTTAATTTCTCGAATTTGTTACGGCAATTTAAGCAAGAAAAAATATTTTCGAACTTATTTCAAAATTTAACTTACAGAAGGATGCTTTACAGATATTATACAAATGTATAACTGAATTATTGAACAAATTGTCATACGCACCACAAAACAGTATATAATGCGTAATAGGATAAATTTGAGCCAACATTTCTTAAATATTGAATGTACGATCCCGTTTTAGCAGACATTTCACCATTTGTACAAGTATTAATCCGTTTTTATCGGATGCGTTTCCGTTCTTGAAAGTGTTATCCATTTTTATGGGACACTTTTCTATTTCCAAAAGTATGAATTCGTTTTAGCGGAAGCTTCTCCATTCTTACTGTCTGTTTGCGTTTTGTGCGCCTGGGAGCCAGGGACGCTTCCATCTGGAAAAGGGGAGTTAGGTTTTGGATGCGCACTACCCGATGCCTTCAGCTTTTGTTCGCTTACTACTTCCTCGTTGCTTTTCTCCCCTATTTCGAGAAAGTCCGAAGAGACTTGGCGCATGCGCAGATGCGGCGGAGGTCGTACGAAAAAATTTTAGGCAGTATCGTATTTGGCCATTTTAACGGAGATTACTCTATTTTCAGAAGTATTAAGTTTCCCTTTATTATAAGTATTTCTCTTATCGCAAGTGAATATCTTTGACTTTATTTGACCCTTTTTAGGAATTTTCACTGAATTTCCACAACACACTCTCCAGCAATATTTTACAGCAGTGCAGTGGTTTGGTATTTTCTATTTCTCGTAGTCGCTGAAAGCCTACGAAACCGAAAGTACGCCGAAGAATAATGACTTGACATCTTCACCCCGATGATTGGACAGTTGACTCCCAAGAGTTCAAAGACTGTTGATTAAAAGAAATTTACAATGACGCCTCCAACCCTGCGCATGCGTGCACGTCTCCACTCACTTTCATCCCTAAATCCCTAATTTAAGGAGACCCTTGCACAGATAGCCTAATCTATTGTATCTCTGGCGGCGCCGTTGACAGAGCCCCTTTGAATAAATAACGACTGCTCTGAGGTTCCGTAATCTGCCTAAAGTCAGCCGTAATTATATGTTGTTGCGCACTTTATGAATAAGTAATTCAAGCCTCCTCTTAAGAGGGGGGGGGGGGCGAGTGTTGCCTCTTTTAAGAAAAGGTGAGGTCACAAATGAAACATTGTGAGAGGGATCTTTTGAGGAAATTGCGGTGGTGATTTTTCTCTCTCTTCGCTGCGAGTAACAAGCGACTCTTAAACCGAGGGTGATGTTGCAGTGAATGAGACCGTGAATTAGGAACTGCGAGTCATTTCGGGCAAGTCGTATGTTAATGAGAGAGCTACAATGTAATGAATATTTAAAAGGCAAATTTCGGAAGGATTAAATTCATCTGTTTGTTTACGGTGTTATGGCCGGGGATCGTGATAGCTGTCTAGGTGGTATTTTATAGCGAAAGCTATGAAAAGCAACTGACTTAATCTGGCTGTGTGTTTTATTTTGTTTGGGAAATCATACATTATTTATAGGTCACGGGTACCGACAAGTGATTTCTCCAGAAAAGGGGCGTTTTTCGTATTTTTTATAGGTATACAAAACCTCATTTATCCAACATAGTAGGGAATCCAGGTAGCCCCAATTAATGAAAATACGGATTAAGTAAAATAGCTTATCAGTTGAGCGAAGGTACGGAAACGAACTACGGTACGCGGTAAAAATTGTATTTTTGATTCAAAAAAATAAAATATGAAACTGTATGTAAGCAAATATCACCCTGTCGTTTTGGTTAGAAATGAAAGCTTATCGGAACTGGAAAGAAATAGGTCATTTTCCACTTCTGGTTCATCATCATTGGTGATACAGTAGCAGCCGCTTATAAGAATCACATTTGTTCTGAACAGTTTTGGTTCAATAAAGCGGCTAAATCAATAAAGCGGCTAATTCAATGAAGCTGGATCTTGTTCTGTTTTTGGCAATTTGATTTATTAACGCGAATAAGAGAGAGAGATTCAATTAACCGGCATCCACTGTAGTGACATCATAGCTTATGTCCAGTTCCTGCCATAAAAATTTTGTGTAACCTCACGCCATTTTTTCGGTGGCAGCAGTGCAGCCTCCACTGCTATGGAATAACTTAACCGATATATCTCGTGAAAAGTAACGCATAACTTGTAGAAGATTACACCATGGTAATGTAACCGTAGCGTAACGTTTCACTCATTTCTGTGTACGGTTGAACCAGAACTCGCTGTCAAAAGACAGTAGAAGAAGAAAGAGCACTCATCAGGCTGGAAGATTACTTTCGATTATTCGTTTGTTAGCGTTTGTCAGGTTCATGCTTTCCCACTACCAATAAACTTTACTCAAATTCGTAAGTTATTTTAATTACACACGATAGGATCAAGCTCTCAAATCAAACGCGTTTGACCATTCGACAGTTACATCTTGGTTACGCTCATAAGACTTTAAGTGCTCTTCCCCCATATTTGTATTAATATATCGCATGCGTTTTGAATATTCACCCCCCCCCCCCCGTCCCAGCAATTTAAACCCATGTTGAAACTTTACACACTTTTCTTGAAACTTTCCTCCAACGACTAGTTTCCGAAAATTCGGAGCAGGTTACCCCAGAAGTTTTTTATGTTACGCCCATTAACAATGGGCCACGTAACCTTACACAATGTTTTTACAGTGTACAACATTTCTATGTTTTAGAAAAGGGGGCGGAGGTAAACTTTAATGTGAATTCTTCACATCTTCACTTCACTTCACACACTCCCCGTACCTACCACAACTCGTGGTTTAACCGGGATAGGGCCCTGAAGAGCGCTCTGTTCTTTTTGAACCAGAACCAAGGGTCGAGCAAATCCTTGGCCCAGCACCCACAGAGGTATCGTTTCACTTAGAGGACTTAGTGACCACGACATTTTTAACGTCCTCCAGCCACCACTAATGAAGACGGTGGATCTTTGATCGGCTGGGATCGAACCTGGGTCCCTCCGGTCACGAGTCCGACGCCTTACCGATCGGGCTACCACGGCCCTAATGTGAATTCTGCTAGGCATTTAGAAATAATACTTGTACACTGTTAAAACTACAGGTTGCACAAGGCAACTTTAAGGATGAAACGTTGTAGCACTAGCTACCCTCCGAAGGGTGACACTTGTCTCTATGTGGCACCCTTGAAAGTGCCATTTGGCTCCTTAGGGTACAATGGTTCAACCATGGGGTGCCATAAGAGACCCATAGGGTGCCACATAGAGCCAAATGGCACCTTCAAGGGTGCCATAGGGAGTCAAGTGGTACAGCGCAGGTAGGGGCCAGATCGGTAAGGCATCGGACTCGTGTCCGAAAGGACCCGGGTTCGATCCCAGCCGATCAAAGATCCACCGTCTTGATTAATGGTGGCTGGGAGGCGTTAAAAATGTCGTGGTCACAAAGTCCTCCAAGTGAAACGATACCTCTGTGGGTGCTAGGGCCTATGGTTTGCTCGACCCTAGGTTCTGGTTCAAAATTAAGAACAGAGCGCTCTTCAGGGCCCTATCCCGGTTAAACCACTAAGCTGGTAGGTACGGGGGACCCTGGAGGGTGAAATGAAATGAAATACAGCGCAGGTAGTGCCTCTGATGCTACAACGTTTTACCCTTTAAAGGAGCCTTGCGCAATTTGTAGTTTTAACAGTGTAGCATTATTGAGTTTTGTTTCTATGTAAGTAAAATTTTAGAAATGTTTCTGTACACAAAATTTGAAATTCCCCGAAATATGAGGCTGCGCTTTCCTTAGCTTCAGAGATTGATTGTGAGATCGGGCCTTGCCAATGACAAAAGGCTACCAATGACAAAAAAAAAAAAAATATTAAAATTTATCTCAAGAATTTATTTCAGAAGCTTTTACGTCTTAACCTCGGTCAATGACGTAACATATTGACGACACTCTGATTCAATACCTGAGCACAAAATTTAAATCCCTTGAAATCAGTTAGCCCGTTATACCCCGAACAAGCCCCAACCGGTACTGGTACGTGTTTCCTTACCAATATGTAATCCGATCTGAATTATCGGAAAAAGTTTTAAAAAATTCACTATCCTTTTCTTCAGCACTGCATGTGGTATCAGAGGCGATTCGACCGTTTCGGCTCGAGAGTAATAAAACCCAACAAAGAGATGCATCTATACACAGGGGAAATTACAGCAACGTGTTTTATAATTCAGGAACTGAGTGAATTTAAAAATTGAACTCTCGGTAGAAGAACGAGATGGGTTCCTTTAACACCGCTAAAAGGAGTATACTGTTGCATTTAGGTATGCATAGTGATGTATGCTATTCATGTGTTGTGTATGATAATATAATAGATTGTGAAATTTAAAGTATTTTTCTTTCTAGCCGGAAAAATTTGTTTTCGTTTAAAATAATACAATAATTTTTTTATTAGTAGTAGTAGTACTATAATTTCTATATTAGTATCATCATCATCGTCATTGCTATTATTTTTTTTCTCATTATTATTATTATTATTATTATCATTATTATTATTATTATTATTATTATTATTATTATTATTATTATTATTATTATTATTATTATTATTATTATTATTATTATTATTGCTCTATTAGTCTTATTATTATTATTGTTATCGTTTTGTTATTACTACTGCTATAATAATAATAATAAATAATAATAGAGTGATTCCATTCCAACTCACCTAAAAAAAGAAAAATTGGTTACATGACCGACTAGGATTTTCTTTAAATTTGGCACACAGGTTAATTGTATAGAGGCATGGAAAAGTCTAAATTTTTAGGTTCCTGCTCCACTTATTTTCTGAGATACAAGCCCTCAAAATTTGTCCGCCTACTGAAAATACTGAGAAACTGATGTTATTTAATCATTTTTTCTAAAAAATTGTACTAATGCAATATAAAAGTGTTAGGTATCTATAGAAACTAGTTACTACATACGTTTAGAAAAAAATACTAGAACGTTTATAATGAAAATCGCTAAGGTACAGGGCACTTAGAAGTTGACACCACAAAAACTTGATTTCGTCGATTTTGCTAAAATTGAGGAATTTATTCAAAAAAAAAAAAAAAAAAAAAAAAAGGAAGATATAACCAAAGGTTTACTCACTTTCTGGTAGCGGACAGATGTTTACTATAATTTTTTTCCTCATAGATTTTTACTATAAATGGTCATCTTAGCAGCCATTTTTCTCATAAATGGGGAGCAGTAGAAACTTTAATTTTTTTAAAATGAGCTACTGATAGCTATGCATAGGAAAAGAGTTCACTTTTTGTTATTTCTTGCATTAAGAGATATCCTGCTGACAGTATATGCATGTTTTTCGCGACGACCATATGCTTTTGTCCCTCTCTCATAGACTTAAAATTACTTAAACCAAAAAAATAATGATATATTTATTAATAGCTGTATTATCCACCCAATATGTCATGAAATGTAATCATTAAATCATTGAACAATAAATTAGATATTTGATGAAAACAAGAAATAGAATTTCTCCAATGCCTTAACTGATGCACGGTTTTAAAGAAAAAACGTGCATCAATTAAGCAGATACAACCCGTGCAAGTTGCTTAACATACTAGAGTCTATACTGCTGAAAATAAACTGTTGTTTTTCCAGTATAATACTGCCAGCCGAGGTTCCAATTTAAAACTGTAAAATGTACAGTGATTAATTGTAAAACTAGCAGTTTTACAGTTTCTTATTGTAAAGCTAGAAATTTTAGTTTATTGCCAGAAAATTTAGCTGTATTATACTGTAAAAACAACAGTATAATACTGGCAGCAGAGGTTCCGATTTAACCCTTTAAGCGGTCAATTATTTTACCAGAAATGCTTCCAAAAAAGGCATATTTTTTTATTGCATATAGTTAAGTACCATACTTAACAGAATAAGAATATAAAGAATTTTTTAATTTTTTTTTTCGTTTTCAATGCTTTTACAATATTTTTTATTTTACAATTTTGGTTACAAAATCCCGAAATATTTGCTTTTTTCAAGTACATTCTGCATGCAGTAATGAATGGTTTACAAATTATGCAAAAATTTCTCTCACACTTACTGTGAATTTTGAGGTTTACCATTTTCCGAACAGTTCGGGAAAACCAAAAAAGTAAATCTGAAAATATCGATGCCCGTACGCCGTACAGGCAAACCAGATGAGGCCAATTTCGGGTAGCACGTGCACCGTACGGGCAAACCGCTTAAAGGGTTAAAACTGTAAAATAAACGGGAATAAACTGTAAAAATAGCAATTTTACAATTTATTGCTGCAAAATTAGCAATTTTTACAGTTTATTAGTGTAAAATTAGATGTATTATACTGTAAAAATAACATTCATTTTTTACAGGGTACATCTAGCCAAATTTTTTTTTTCATTCCATTATTTTTTCTGCTTGGCAAAGAAACTACAACGCAGAAAAAATAAATCAGCAAAATATTCTGTTTAAAATAGTAAAAATAGTTCTTAAGATGCTTGGTTCTATATAATGGTGGCAAAAATCCTAATAAACCAGAGAGAGAAAGGAAGAGAGTGCATAAGTTAAGCAAGCAGACACAACCCGCGCAACTTGCTTAACATACCAGAATCTACAAATGGCCAATTTTCTTTTTCGTTCCATAATTCTTTCCCTTTGACAAAGAAAGTCTCCTGCGACGGTGAAGTTAACGCTTGTTGAATTCTGGATTATACAATTTGTTTCGACAGCTAACCGAAGTCTGCTAAGTGCAGCTGTCACTGACAAGTTGGAGGGGGGATTCCCCCCCCCCTTCCACCCTGTTCTTGACCTCCGCCATGCTTTATTTCGTGTTCCACTAACACCAGATTGGAATTATCAATGAATCCTTCTTTTCGAAATTTTTTTTGTTGCTGCTTGTATTATTTTTTTTTGCTCGAGCAAGTGTGGTGGATAAAAAAATGGAGGTAAAGAAACTAAATTCAATATTTACACGCGGTTCTATAACAAGTGGAAATCGGTAATAAATGTTCTGTCATGTTCCTGACCCTGGTTTGTATCCTTCAGTACAAAATTTGGTGATAATTTATGTTGAAACGGTGTTTTAACAGTAAATTGGATTTGTAACACGAATGTCAGGTTGATAAAACAAAAAGTTAATTGCAGACACTTGTTTTGTGGTGTTTCAAGGAAACCACGAAGCACGTGTCTGCAATCAATTGCTTATTTGTGTTCTATAAAGGTTGTGTTTCATATTATTGTTTTTTTGAACAAAGGTATTTTTTCATATCCATATTTGATGTCAATATTTTATTCTTAGTCGACTGCTTAGTTGGCAATAAATTATTTTAAAGAGTTTGTTGTTTTTTAGTAGAAATGAGCACTAACAAATAACCAACTTTTTTACTTCAGACGAAAAAACAAAGAGAGAGAGAGAGGGGGGAGAAAAGAAAAGAAAAATCAGCAGTAATATCAAGCTGCAACTTATATTTTTGTTGTCCTTTTAAAAAAAAATATGATTGCTTACAGAGGCATTTGAGTCATTACCCTGAAAAGGAAATTTCGATTTAGTTTTTTGTGCTGAAAAGTTTCTGAAACATTTCGTTTTGAGTGGTTTAAAATAAATGAATTTTTTCACTCTACTACCCAGAAAAAGACATTTTACGACCCATTTTTTGTATTGTTTGAGTTTGATAAGTATTGCCCCTCTGGAAGCCATCTTTTACACTATATTAATTCTACTAGTAAAAGCATCTTTTATTTCATCCTCGAATATCTTTACCGAACTATAAATTGCAATCTGAAACACTGCAGCTCTTGCTTTTGAAAACGAAATTAAACAAAATCACCAGTAATTAAACTTTTCCAAGATCTGTGAAAACACCTCCATCACTAATAATCTTTGATATATCATTAGCGATAAGTCATTACGACCCAACACAGAGGCAGGCAAACACCTTCCTATAAACAAGAGTTATTTAAAAGAATCCTAAACGACTACTCTCACTTCTAAGTAGATATATTATTAAAAAAAGTAAATAAACATCAGTTGCTGTTGTTAGTTAAAATAGTTATTATCATAATAATAATAACAATAATTATGATTATTATTATTCTTGTTGTCGTCGTTGCTGTTGTTGTTGTTATCTTCGTCATCATCATCATTATTATTTTAATGTGTGTGTTTACAGAAAAAATTGTGTCATCGCTCTGAATTATCGTCTGAATTATTCTTTGGTGTTTTGAGTTAAATCAGCCCTGACTTTTTTTAAACATATTGCTTTGAGTGGTGTAATTAAACTTTCCGAAGGTCTACAACCACCTTCATCTCTAATAATCCCGGATATATCATTAGCGATAAGTCATTACGATCCAACACAGAGAGCAGGGAAAAGCCCTCCTACAAACCAGGGTTTAATTGAAAGAATTCTCAACGACAACTCTCGCACAACTGGCCCAAACAAGTAAATAAGTAAGAAAAATAATAACAATTGTTGTAGTTGTTATTATTGTAATTGTTATTAATATTATTGTTATTATTATTATTATTAATATTGCTACTACTATTATTATCATCATCATCATTATTATTATCATTAGCATCGTCGTCATTATTATTATTATTATTATTATTATATTGTTGTTGTTGTTATTGTTATTGTTGTTGTTGTTGTTGTTGCTGCTGTTGTTATTGTTGTTGTTGCTGTTGTTGTTGTTGTTATTATTCTTCTTATTATTGTTACTATTATTGTTATTATTACTATTACTAGCACTAATATCATCACTGTTATTATTATTATTATTATTATTATACTATTGTTGTTGTTGTTGTTATTGTTGTTGTTGTTTTTGCTGCTGTTGTTGTTGTTGTTGTTGCTGCTGCTGCTGCTGTTGTTGTTGTTTTTCTTATTATTATTGTTACTATTATTGTTATTATTACTATTACTAGTACGAATATCATCATTGTTATTATAATTATTACTACTACTATCATCATTGTTATTATTATTACTATTATTACTATTAGTTACTGTTGCTATTGTTATTGTTAACCTCATCAGTATCATCGTCATCATCATTACAATTATTTTAATGTGTGCTTTTAGAGAAATATTTCTGCCTTCACCCTAAAAAGGATTTGAATTTCCTTTTGGTGTCTCAAGTTAAATCAGATCTATTATAGAAAGCCATATTGTTTTGAGTGGTATAATTAAACTTTTCGAATATCTGTAAAAGCATCTCCATCCCTAATAATCTCTGATATCATTAGCGATAAGTCATTACGACCCAACACGGAGACCAGGCAAAAACCCACCTACAAACCAGAGTTTAATTAAAAGAATCCTCATCGACAACTCTCCGTCACAACTGGCCCAAACAAGTAAGTAAATAAATAAAAGATGTCATGGAAGGAGAGCTAATACCAGGACCGCGTTCTAATGACCAGGGCCACGACACTGACTGATCACCTCCCTTTTTTATCCTTTTCCATAGTTCAAGGGGTCGGCCGTCATTAAGGCACCGTGTCGCGCCAACCGCCTTTTCCTTGCTATACTGTCCGACCAGTACGAAAGGTGGGAGGAATATAGATGGAAATGTTTTTCTCCGATTCGTTCCATTAGTGACCCACCCCTGCAGGGTGTGTTTCGGGCAACTATTCTCTTTCTGTCTTTTAGATGCTTTTTTTCTTCTTTTTTTTCCCCTTATATTTTTGCCAGTTGCAGGAGTGATCGACGCTTCATTTTGCCTTCAATGTTGTGGTTGTTTTGTTGCTTGAAATATTTGGCGAGTTATCGCTTCGATTAGAAGTATTTTTAGAAATATCACAAGCGTATTTCATGCATTGAAGATCGGAAATATACCTCAAAAATGTAGGCAAGTGTATTTGTACCTCTTGTACCTTAAAGAAAAATGTAGCATTGTGGAAAATGTGGCGGAAAAGCGATTTCGATTTGAAAAATATTTCAGTTGAAGATCTTTAATTTCTTTTTTTTTTGAAAAATTTATAATGCCTTAATTTATATTTAAAGGTAAAAAATAAAAATAGTACGCATCCTTATTTTCTCCCCATATACCATCTCTTCGTTAGAAAATGAGTTTCTTTTATCGAATTGTTCACTATTACGGTTTGCATTGTTTTTCAATCTTCCACTTATTAAAAATGAATTTAACTCTTTTGGATATTTCCAAGGTAAAATTTTAGAATTGTAGAAAATGGGGTGGGGAAGAAGCAACTTGAATTTTGAAAATATTTCAGTTGAATATTTTTTGATTTAAAATGTCAAACATTCCATCTAAAAGTTAAAAATAAAAATAGTACACATTTAATTCCCCTCCCATGTTTCATAACCTGCTCAGAAAAAAAGAAAAATGTTTTTTTTTTTGAATGTCTTTAATGTAATTGTTTTTTAGCATGTTTTTTTTTTGCTTTCCAGTATTTCACTTCAAAATGAATTGCACTCTTGAAAAAACTGTCAAGAAGTATTTTCAGGCCTTAAATCTTTAAGAATGAAAAGAATCATTGAAAATGGGGAGAATGAGGAGGGAGAAACACCTTAAATTAAAAAAAATATTTTAGTTGAAAATCTTGGCACTTAAAATAAAATAATTAAATGCCTAACATTCTACCAAAAGGTAAAAAAAATAATAATAATGATATTTTCTGCCCATATAAGATCAATTCCTTGGGATTTTTTTAACGGAATTGCTCACTATTATGGTCTTTATTATTTTCAAATAGTTCACTTCTTTAAAATGAATAGCACTCCTCCAAAAATTGCCAAGGAGTATTTGCACACCTTTAATCTTGTAATAAAATTTTAACATTACGGTAAATGGGGTGGGGGGGGGAGCAATTTGAATTAAAAATATTTAAATTGAACATTTTTGATTTTTTTTAAATTTAAATTTAAATTGTCAAGCATTTTATCTAACTGTTCAAAAATAAACATTGTGTACATTTTTTCTTTGCCTCCTTTTCCCATATCCTCCGTAAAAAATCATTTTCTTTTGATATTGAATAGAGCGAGAGAGAGAGAGAGATAAAGTATGCAATTAAAAAAATGCAATTAAAATTACATAAGTTTAATTTTTACATTGGATCTAAAATATTAAATATTTCATTTTCATCTCCAAAAATTATACTATTAGACATTATTTACTTTCTGCTCGACTCCATCCTTTGGCGACACGAAACCACGTTGGCTCCATCCCCGTGGCGAGCTTCTCCGAGTGCGCCAACCCTAACCGTGCATCAAGCCGGCCTCTATGAGCTGTCAGGGAAACAAGGTCCCGTGGATTAACTTTTTCTCAGTATTCGAGGAACCTGGGATTTCGCATTTTATTGCTCCCAAACTGCAGGTGGCGGGTCGTGGTCTTGTACTACAGCAGAGCTCATCGAGCTTAGCTTCTTTTTTTTCCCTCTCTCTCCCTCCGTTTGAGTTGTTTAAATGCGTTTTATCATGTGTTGAGTTCTCGCTTCGAGCTGTTATCGGCTTTCTTGGGAGTTTGGTTAGGGAATGGGTGTTTTTATTTTTTTCACTGGTCGTGGCTCTATTTTTAGCATTGGGACAACCCGTTCTTTTTTTCTTCTTTTTTTAAATATATTTTATCAATGCATCCCCTCCCTGATTTGTTAAAAATTCATTTGTGTCATTTTTTTCTTTCATTGAAATAAAATGAAAAGGACGAAATAGTTGATCATTGAGGATATTATCTAATTCATTAGATATTATCAAAAAAAAAAAAAAAACTGGTCCATAATTTGTCATTAAGATTGGCTGATATGAAATTAAGTGGGTAATGACACTAAATTTTTTGGATAAAATTTACCCTTGCAGGTGATAAAGTGACTCAATAGAATATGACTATAGAAAAATACGTGGAAACATGTATTAATACATTTATGGCGAAAAGTACTTTATAAAGTTAAAAGGTAAATATTAATTTAGATTATTAATGACATCAGTAAAAATTTTTTTAGGAGAACAGAGTAGTAAATTGTAAAACAGCAGTTAATTCTGAACTGTGAAATGAGTAAAAGTTTCAAAAAGGACAAATCTAAATCATTGTTTTTGTAATCCCTGTAAAGTAAAATGAAAGAAGATTAGTGATCACCAGTACATTTAAAAAAATTTAAAACTCACCAAACAGCTGTTTCGGGGCTATAAAATTCAAGCCCCATCATCAGTGGATAAAAACAGAAAGATTCGCATGCCAAAGACAGTCAAATGAACAGGGAAATGAGAGACGAACAGGAATAACTAAGACACCAAGAAGCGTGAACCGGAAGCTACTACGTCAAAGGAACAACAGGGGCATCTATGCACGAGAAAACGTCATGGATAAATAGGTTTTTTTTTTGTAATTAAAGATTTCCAAATACCTATATCTAAATCATTGCTTTTGTAATCCCTGTAAAGTAAAATAAAAGATTAGTGATCACCATTTTGAAAAAATAAAATACTCCTGTATTTTCCTTTAATAATGAAATTGTTTGTGTCTCAATTTTTGAAGTCTGATTTGTTCATTATCATATCCTAACAACTGGATTTTCTGAAATAAAAATATTTTTACCTTTTTAACTTTGTTTTTTACAGCCCCATTTTACTCTAATGCAGCTCTAAATGTGTCTTTTGACACTAACTAACTTTTACTAACATCTGAAAAAGTTCTAAATTACTTGTAGAAAGAAACATTTTGTTTATCAGAACAATATGCCAGTAAAAGCGTTTTTCCCTTTTTAAACGTTTTTTAAAGCTACAAGAAAAACAATCTTTATTTTCATTAATAATTATAATTATGCCTAATACATCGCTTATTAGATTTTTCATTGTTACCTTCGCGTCTGCCATTACAGGTTCATTTGATTCACCGCTTTTTGGGGTGGTTTAGCAATCCTGTAAAACGGATTCTACCATACGAGTACAGGGAGTGTAAAGTAAACAACTTTCAGAAAGCTCCAATTCGTGAAACGAAGTTCTCACTTGAAAGTAGGAATCACTTGATTTTAAGGAACAAGTGGAATACTTATTAATGCGAAGGATTTGCAGTTAATATGAGGACTTCCTTGTAAGGACTGTTATTGTTTGTTCATCCTATTTCTACTAATAATAAAAAAAGCTGAAGGAAGGTCTGTCTTTCATTCCTTCCTTCTTTCTTTCTTTCTTCATTTGATAAAATGGGGAAGAAATATTTCATATACATTCTCGAATTTTATGTCATTGGAAAGCTTGAAAATTTCTGCTAAAAATGATATCAGTTTGAAGTTTATTCGAGTATTAAAAGAACTGCAATAATTGTTTTCAGTATCCCAGAATTCAAATCTTGCCTTGAGCAAGCAAAACGATTTCAAGTGATTAAGCTCGAGAACAAAATTTGAAAATAAAGATGAAATTATTTTATCAACGGAACTTTTCATGTTGTTACCATGGTTGCACTTTCATACCTTTTATTTGTTTCGTTCTTTTTCCATCAATAATTTTCAAAATGTATTTGCTTTTGTGGCAAACTGCAAGCCCTATTAAAATGATTTAAAGGAAATATTTTAACTGTTGAAAAAATCGTCTGCTTTTGTTTTCTCAGTTTTTAAGAAATAAAAACTCGGTAAATTATAAAAATATCGTATAAATTGCGGTATTGCAACGTTTTTCTAAAATATTTCCTTTCGGAAATGTATTATTTTATTTTTAAAGCTAGGAAAGAAAACTTGCTTCTTCTTTTAAACTTTGGTAAGACTTCTGTTGGTTTCTGTAAGCAACAAAATTGTTCTTATTTTCTCTTTTGTCTTATTTTTATGTTATACTTTTAAGAAATTATAGTTAAATTATAACTAAAATTGAGTATTCTTTCTGTGATATCAATTTATTACTACTGATTCACTTTCTGATTTACGATGCTAATGTTTCCTTTTAAGTGCTGAAAATAGTTAAATTTATGCTAATTTCTGAAAGAAATGTTTAATTTGTCTTTCGTTTAGAATTTGTACGAGTTCCAGTTTGGTGTTAAATTCATTACTAATTGAATGCATTTACATCAAATACTACATTCCCGTATTACCAAAGTGTTCCAACAAATTTAACACAATAAACAAAACATTTTTGAACATTGAAATTCCCAACCTTAAAGTTAATGAAACTTACAGCGGTAGTAAAATCATGACAGTAATGGGAAGAACTTGATGTCATAACGTTGTTTGTATTTGACAACAACTTTGTGATATTTCGCCAAATTTCAAGCAGAAAATGATGTGCCGAATTCAGTGACATGTCTTGATTTGCTTGTCATGTTTTCCTCCCACTACATCTCCTACGAATTCCATATTTTTAACTGTTCCCACGATCGCCATCAATATTGAGCCCCACTTTACGCGCAACCATGTTTTTTTTTTGCATTTTTCTGGCAAAAAATACCGCTGATGACGTATAAGAACCTAATCAACTGGTAGTCAAAGGTGTGCACAGCACAGTGTCAATTGTACCGAAAATATGCAGAAATCTTGAAAAACAAAATTACTGTAAAAATAATCCAAGTTAACTAAACATACAGACGAACCCAATAAAGTTTTAATTTAATACCACGGGCAAAGCCGTGCAGGTACCGCTAGTTGTTAATAAAATAATTATATTTTTTTCTTTATAGGTTAATACGGTAAATGTTTACAAATACCTTTGTGCTATTCATGTAGAGAAAATTACAACGTTAAGGAGGCATAAATAAGCAGGGATACTGTAGACACGTGTTTCGGCGTTACAAGGAACGCCTTTTTCAATGCAAAAAAAAAAAATTGAGCTTATGGATGCACAGACATCCATAAGCTCAAGACATCCGACAAAAGCTTTGTCGGATGTCTGTGCATCCTTGACAAAAACTTTTGTCGGATGTCTGTGCATCCTTGACAAAAACTTTTGTCGGATGTCTGTGCATCCTTGACAAAAACTTTTGTCGGATGTCTGTGCATCCATAAGCTCAAGAAAAAAAAAATGTATTGAAAAAGGCGTTCCTTGTAACGCCGAACCACGTGTCTGCAGTATCCCTGCTTATTTATGCCTCCTTAACGTTGTAATTTTCTCTACGGTAAATGTTTTTCATTGTTTAAAAATAGTCTATTCAATTTATTGTCACCAAATGGTTTCGCATTATCACTTTTTTGACAATTTCTGAAGCTGTCTTCCTTTGGACTCAGGGTTTCCACAGAGATAACTCAAAGGATTCCATAAAACTTGATCTCACTGTTCTAATTCAGATTAGTTACTTTTAAAATCTTTAAAGAATAAAGCTTGAGTGAAGTTTGTAAAAAAAAAAAAATTCGAGCGAGCAGCAAGGGAAATATCAAAATCAGATATACGTTAAAACCCATTTATTTACAGACTCCGACTATGTTAGTACACTGATACAAATTTTTACCGGAAGACATTTTATTATAGTATTAAGAAATGTTGTGTTACTTTTCAATGACAATAATGACTATGAAAAATCATTTTCGTTATTATTATTCTCTAATAAGCTAGTAAGTCATTTTCATATGTTTAATTCAAACTAAGCTATTCAAAATAAACCCGGGTTCCATGAAACAAAATGAACATTTAGAATTGTTCCGCTTATGAAAGAAATTAAGAAATGCTGCTTTAGACTAATATAGGTATCACAGGGACGAAACGTCCTCTTTGAAAGTCACTGTTTCAGATGAAAAGTAACGTTTATGACATCTTGTAAAACGGATTCCACTGTGCGTGCACTTGGTGCGTAAAATAAACAACTTTCAGGCAAGGCGTTTCCGATCGCTCTGTGCTTCGCTAAAAAAGTGACCGAATAATTTAAATAAATGTTTCAAATGTATGAAAATGATCATTATCAATCTAACAATGACATGTGCATTGGGAATGCATTTAAAAATTATTTGTGAGACGTAGTTGTTCTGCTGCGTAAAATATTGATGCATAGAAAGCAAAGTTTATGGTACGACATAAATGTAAGTCGTAACATGAAATTTGCTTGGGTTTTATAGATGAAACTGGCCCCCTTTTATTGAAAAATCTGTTTCATTTGCAGAAAATAATGAAAATTATGCGATAAGTGCAGGTTTTTCTATTCAATGTACTCTATACACTTTTTACGAGGACGGGGTATGAGAGCAAATGACACTAGTAAAACTTTCGCAAAAATTTTTTCATGGTATCTGTTCACAAAACAAAGAATCAGTATTATTCGAGAGAAAAGTTTTCCTCTCCCTCTGATGAGTTCTGATTGACAGATGACCTTTTTTAACCCTTCCTCTGCCGTGTTACTATTGGGGCGGCAGGTATAAAAGGCGAGGCTCCCATTGGTCGGAGAGGTCGAGAGGGCAGGGCAAAGGTCGTGCCATTTCCGAGACCACTGCCTTTTGTGGATCGATGGCTCCCCATGATTCACCCAGCCTCCCTGCTCCAGAAATCGACGCACGGGGAGAGAAGTTTCCCTACAAGGCTCCTAGGCATCTCATCCCTCATCCAGAGTAGGAAGAAAAAGAGAGATTTTGTGTATAAATAACAGTATTATCGAGAAAATGCAGCTAATTAACCCAATTATGCCCAAGTTTTTTTAACAATTTTTTTCAATTGTTATCTGCTTAAAACTCTTACTTAGAAAGGTTTACATAGATTGTAGGCTTGAAATAGTTCGCCGTTACCATATTTATTAAGTTATTTAACGTCCTGTTTATGCGATATTTTGCAGATATGTGAGCAAAATACGACCTTACTTGACTTTATTTTTGCAGAGTAACATTACAGAATGCATCTGTAATCAATTATAAGCAAATAATTTTAAAATAGTTCAGTATTATAAAAAATAAGTTCGCAAAAAAAAACCTACTTTCTGTGGTAACCCATGCTGGATCATTGCTTGACTGACTTGTATGAAAATAGCTGTCAATAATTAAACTCTGATGTCCAAATAGTGCTGGCTCTAGCTGGTTTTCTCAGGAAGAAGGACTATTTAACTTGTGAAAAACAGCTTCAGTAAAATGATATACCCATTGCAGGTTTTTTGTATGCAGTAACTAACAAGCGTCCCGTTTTTAGGCTACTGGACATAAATGGGTTAAGGAGAGAGAGAAACGAAGGATTATTTTGTTTTACGTACCCATTTAGGCACTACACTACAAAAAAAGAACTGTTGTTTTTACAGTATAACACTGACGGTCGAAGTTCTAATTTAAATCTTTAAACTGCGCAGTCATAAACTGTAAAACTACCTATTTTACAGTTTCGTACTGTAAAGTAAGGACCGTCATTTCGAATTTTTCCAGGGGGGGGGGGGGCAAAGGGTAAAAACTCTATGTAAATTTGTCAAAAACTACGCCTACTTACATGTAAATACATTGATTCCCCTAAGTCAGGAAGGCAATTGACTCCCCCCCCCCTGATCCCAGAAATGACGGGCCTGCTGTAAAGTTAGTAATTTTACAGTTTATTGCCGTAAAATTTAGCTGTATTATTCTGTAAAGACAGCAGTATAATACTGGCAGCAGAGGTTCCAGTTTAAAGCAGTAAAATGCTCGGTAATAAACTGTCAAATTTGCAATTTTACAGTTTAGTACTGCAAAATTAGCAATTTTACAGTTTAGTACTGTAAGAGTAGCAATTTTACAGTTTATTACTGTAAAGTTAGCAATTTTTACAGTTTATTACTACAAAATTAGCTGAATTATACTGTAAAAACAAAAGTTCATTCTTTACAGCGTATAGCTGCTACAAAGATGTTTTTCAATTACAGTCTCTCAGGGCATATTTGAGCCAGCTTGGATAACTTCGTGCCACGTCATGATTTTCAGTTCATTTAACTTAGAAAAGAAAAATCAGTCCCCGTGAAGCGTCCTGATGGGAAAATCATGAAATAGATTTTCGCATTTTATGATTTAAAACTATACCATACCATGAAAATTGTGAAAAAATTGAATTTTAAAACAAGTCAAATAACTTCGAGCCTTCAATGATTCCAAACAAACATACATAAACACATTAACTGATTACTAAAAGGGGACAACAGAGAAAAAATAATAAAATATACACCTTAACTTGATTAAGCTTACGTTGAATGTACTCAGTTAGTATTTTTTCACATTTATATATTTCTTCGGTATGTGCAAAATAAATCTAATGAAAGAATTTTTTAACATGAAAAAACGTTTCTAATAGGGTCAAGTGGGGTAAAATGGGTCAAAAAAGAGCAATTTTACAATCAGGCTTTGACAGCAAAAATATATTCATTCAACCAGTAAATAAACTGAGCAGGATATGCAAATGACTCTTTCTCATGACATTTACAATGAAATATCTCGGAAAAACAAAACATTGATACCTATAAATAAGTTAGAAAATGTGTTGTCAATGACCCATTTTACCCCACAGCGTGGGGTAAAATGTGTCACTAGTGGGGTAAAATGAGTCAGGGCCTTAAAGGATTTAGTTTCACGATTTATTGAATAGTAATTCTGTACTTTTGTTCATTAATGAGAAAGCAATTAGCACATAAGCATTTTTAGAAAGAAATATCGTCCTCTTGCTTTATTTCAGGGCCAGGAATGTCTAGCACTGTTTAAGATGAAAAAAATCCAAACATCATCTCTCTCCGGAAACAAAATACTTCCACTGAATTTTTAAGTTTCATTGCACGTTATTCTACACATTTTAGTTTAGAATGATGGCATGAAATTACACTTTTTTGACATTCTCCCTAAAAGACATAACTTGTTCCCACCTGCCAACTTTAAAGGTGCTATCGATGCATTTTGGATTCAGATATAAATTTCTTTTAAAGAAAAGGTTTCTTTGTTATTTATTTAGTTTTGTGTCAGTGTGTAAGTTCAATTGATTTATTTTATCTCTTAAGACTTTTTCAGTATGTAAATTAAATGAAGGGCATTTGGTTTTTAAGAATAATTATGTTCTTAGAAACCAAAAAAAAAAAAAAATAAATCGTTTATATCATTGCAACAGATGTTATACCTTCCCTCCCATGCCAAGTAACTAAAAAAGCAAATATTCCCAAACCAGTAATGGAAAAAAAAAAAGAAAAAGAACTGAATTTTTCTGTGTGTCCATTTCAATTTCCTTCCTTTCTCGAGGGACACGTCGATATCTATTGCCTCGGTCTGACACAAATTCTTACTCCCTCGACTATTGGACGAGTTCAGTAGAAAAGTTGGTCTTCGATAATACATCAAACGATCTTTTTATTCGAATGACCCGATTCAATCAGCTGTTGGGAGGGGAAAAAAACTATCTGTACCATCACAGACTAAATCGAACTTCCTTTATCTTACTTTTTCTTCATAAAAAAGTTTGGTACTGTAAATATTCGTGTAATTCCTTTTCACTTATTGCCGTCATCACATATTAATAATAAGGAAATTTTCTACAGTAATCTTCAAATCTACTGGCAAATGGATTACAAAACTTGAACAAAACCTATCGCTTTTTACTTCCTTTTACGTAGTAAAGGAAGTATTGTGATCGCGAAAAAAAAAATCACTCAAATTTGAGTCTAAATTTTGATTTTTCTCACCCCTGAATGAATGTTCAGTAGTTTTTTCGACCTGTCAGTACGTGCATATGCACCTACCAACATATAAGCAGCCGAAAAATACTTTTCAACCATCCCCGAACTAATTACGACGAGTTTTCTCGTGACGTCTGTATTTACGTATGTATGTGCGTTATATGCGCGTATGTGTGTCGCATAACTCAAAAACTATATACCGTAGAAGCTTCTAGCTTAGTATGTAGACTCTGAGGATAGTCTAGTTGTGCACCTTCCCTTGTGGTTGGATTCGAATGTTTCCAAGGGGGTGTTTTACCCCTTTTTTGGGGTAAATCAGTGTTGATTTCAATGCAGACTCAAGTGATATGAATTGGCGCTACCACTTGGCGATATGTCGCCAAGCTTGTGGTCGCCAAGTGTTTGACGCCGACTTGGCGACAAATTTGGCGAAAAAAATTATTTTTTGAATTTGGGTTCAACTTGGCGCTATTGGCGATATTTTTCGAAACATTCACTGAATGATATTAAAATCAGCAAGAAAATTATTTAGAAAATTAACTATTGTAAAATATTTTTTTCATTGTTTCGTGGCAGATTAGAGGAGTATATCTTTGAATTGTTACTTTGCTCACTTCAAGCAGTTTTTTTAGCACTTAACAACACATTCACACAAACAAAGGGCAAGGACAGGAGGGAGGAAGTACATCCATGTGCGAGCCGGAATTCGAACCAGGGACATTCCCATCCCAGTCAGATTTCTTTGACCACTAGACAAGATGGCCGGTAACTTTTTCCTCGACACGCTAATTAACACTTAAAGTTTCAGAAAAATAATTCATCTGTATACTTTCAGTACTAGTGTATACGTTATACCTTAGATCAGTTTTTCTCAACATACGGCCAGCAGGCCATATGAGAATTGCGAAGCTGATCCATGTGCCCCAGTGGTTTAATGATATAAATCAAAAATCGTGCTCTGGAATTCTTAATAAAAACAACAAATGATCCTCATTCAGTATCAAGAATGATTTTTGTGGATATGGAGTCAAATAGTCAGAAATTGATTTCTAAACAGCAGAAAAAACTTCACATTAATAAAATAGACATGTAGTACTTGTAAAGATCTTAGTGTGCTGGCGGCGCAGAGAACCAGGCCGCTCTGATAAGGAGACATGAATGAACTTATGAATGGACGTTGGCAACGAGACTGGATAAGTTGGGTGTGGCCGGCGGAAGAGAGGTGTGCGGGGGTGGCTAGAAAAAGCCATAGTGGTTGTTTTTGAAATACGTATTGTTAATTTGTGTGTGTAATTTTAAAGTTTAAGTTTTATTGAAACGCTTATTCTTCAAAATGGTTTCATGTTCAGTGTATGTGAATAGCTCGCAACTCCATCGAAGATGATCTTTTACTCCATAGCTCCTCGGAGATGGTGAAGGGGCCGAGTTTACTACTCAAGGTTAAATCAAGTTTACTGTACTGATGACAACAATTCATGGCAGTAAGTTCCTTTCTTTTTTCCGTGTTTCTTATATTATTTCGAAAGAAATTAAATGTATTTGAATAATACTCTAGTAGACTAAATTCTGGGCACTTTTTAATTTTTTAAAGATTTCACAACATTTAACATTGTATAATGAATTATAAGATTCATTTATTTCACTTAAATCCATTTATAAATAACATTTATAATATATACCTGTTCATTTCATGTGATACTTTCATTTTATTTTATTTTATTTTTTAATTTCGAACTATAAACATAAATCATTTTCTAATGAATTTTAATTGATTTAGGTAATCAGCTTCGGTAACGAAATGTGCTGAAAAAGTAATGGTTTTCCTACAAGATGTTGACTTAATAATTGATTTTATATTGATTATTAAATATTGATTTAATATATGAAATTATATTAATATTGTAACATTTGCTGTCAATTAATACTTTAAAATAAAGGTACTATTCACATGAAATGAATACATACTTATTAGAGAAGTTATAAATAAATGATTTAAACGAATTAAATAAATCTAATAATTCATCATACAATGCTTATTGATGAAATGTTAAAAAAGTGTCCAGCATTAAGTCCACTAATATAAGTAAAGTATGTTCACGCCCGCGAAATTAATTTTCATATGAACCAGTGGTTGGAAAAACTACATTTATTTTGTAGCGATCTACAACTACTTTGTTATAAATGTAGTTAACTACAGCTACAACTACTTTTTTTCAAAATGTAGCGACTACAAACTACTTTTGAATTGTAGTCGCTACTTCGCTACTTTTTAAAAAATAAATAAATAAAAAGTATACACCTTTTGAGGATTGAGCGAAAAAATTTTAAAATTGGTTTACATTAATAAATTAACTCATTAGAATATGGGATAGAACTAAGAATTGTCTTTGAATTTATTTGTTACTTTTCCTTTTTGTTCCTTATTTATTTATTTTTATTTATTTATTTATTTTTTTTTTGTTAAGATTTGTTCCTTTTACATTTTTTTACAATTTTTACGAATATTTGCTACAAGAAAGGATTCAAAAGTTGAAAGAATTCAACCTTCAATTTTTTTTTTAATTTCTTGCCAGGGAATATTTGGGGACATGAAAATTATTTGAAGGAATATAAAAATTATGATGCCAAATAAACCAATGGCATCAAACAGATAGAATGTATTTTGACAACATGATGTATCTAAGATCAGCTCATATTTATATGATTTTGATTACTCCTTGCGTCCGCTGCTGTACTCGTGCAAATTTTACGCCAGTCAGAGTCAATTAAACTTTGTTTTTTTCCTTCGCTTTTTTTTTTAAATTTTTTTCATTCTTTTATTTATTTATTTAATTTAAAAGCAGTTTCCAGAAATCGCTACAAACTACTATTTTTTTGCATCGCGCTACTCACTACTCTACTTTTTTTTTTTTAAAGTAGTGCGCTACACTACAAACTACTAAAACATGTATCTACTACAGTAGTTTCGCTACTTGTAGCGCGCTACTTCCGACCACTGATATGAACTGCTGCCCTCGAGTAAAAAGGTTGGAACTCCCTATTTTAGATTATTCTTTTCAAAACAGTTTCACGCTTTCGTGACTATGCTGGTACAAAACTGATTGATCTTTGAGGAAAGCGATATATCTCGTAGATCGTGTACTGAGTTAATACATTTCTTCGTAACTCTTTTCGCGAACGAAGTATATTATCCTCCACTGCGTTTAGAAACTAAAACCACCAACCAAGAACATGATAAATTCCATTTATGATTTTTGTTATCTGTCAAATGTTACTGGGCTTGCATAATCTAAATTTGCTCAACCCCAAGTTTAGTTAGTTAAATTTTTTACTTGTTATAGAGTTCACCGACCAGTGAGTGAACACCTCCTCCCCCCTCCCCCAGGTTTTAATAAACAGTTTGCAGTTTTTCTTTTAAGAAGTTTCAAAAGTTTTTTTCAGTGTATTGGCTGTAGTAACTACTAGGGATGCACCGATTAATCGGCAGTACCGATTAATCGGCCATAATCGGCCACTTTGCCGATTATTAATAATCGGCAAAATCGGGCCGATTAATCGGCTGAAAAATATTTTTCAGATTTTATTCTTTAAAGTATACTTTCACTGGGAAACTATGATGAATAATTTTATTAACAGTAATAATAATCCTCACAGTTGATATAAAGATTTTTTTACATGAATTCTCCTACTTTGAATAAATATACATAGCCATGCAACATTTTTCATATGGCGATAGTTTTCTCCTTAGCACAGTGCTTTCAGAAAACCTCTAATTTTCAAAGAATAAAAGTATTGAATTAAATTGCTACTGATTACTAAAATATTTGAATTAAAAGTACTCCTAAATTGAAGTGTTCACCACACACTCTCCCACCCCTCCTTTTTTTATAAATTTTTATTTCCAATTAACATAACTAACAATGTGTTAATAATATTATTAACACTAATATGAAAATTGGTTCTAAGAAATTTGATAAAATATTGAAATTATTTTGTGAAAACTAGGAAAATGGAAAAAAATCTTCTCCCAGAAATAAATTACTTATTATTTCTAAACTTGAAATTGTATAAGAGATAAAAGCAGTGATGGTAAAAATTGGTAGTAGAAAAACAATTATCCTTATCATTAATCGGCTCAACCGATTAATCGGCCGATTATCAACAGCCGATTAATCGGTAATCGGTAATCGGCCAATTTGCTTATCGGTGCATCCCTAGTAACTACTATGGTTGTTAAATTTCACCCAAAAAATTTTTTGAAAACGCTTGTGGTAGGAAAAGTTGTGTATTGGTATCAATTGTTTGTGAAAAAAATTATTTTAAAATTTAAATTATATTTAGATATCCAGCAAGAGGTTCTTAAAATTTCGCCAAATATATTAAAAACAGCAACCTATTTTTACTTTTTTTAAAAATTTTTACGCATGAATTTTTTTAAATCGCCAGTAGTGAAAATAGAAGCGCAATGACATTCATAGCTCATGATTTTTTTCTTTTTAAATGGTATGATATTAAAACTTTCCGTCATTCTCTTGAAGTTTAATAATGTATGAATTTCTTTAATCACTTGTAACGTAAATCATTACACACTAGGGCTCTTAGTTTTTTTTTATTTTTTTTAAGCTTAAATTTCTGCTATGGCTGCGAAGTCGAGTCGGAGTCGAAGGCTCTAAAATTCTAGGAGTAGGATTTGGTCAATTTTTTCCGAGCCTGCATTTCTGCCATGACTGCGGAGTCGGAGTTTAAGAGTCAGACTCGAGGGTCAGAATCGAGGAGTAGGAATCGGAGTTCTTAACACAATTTATTCAAAAAATATTTTCCATACATTCTTTATCTAGAGCATTTTCTAGAAAAGTTTGCTTGAATGTAATCCTCATTTATAAGTTCGGTATTTGTACCAGTCTTAAATTTTCCCGCAGGTGCAAATACTAAGTTTTTTGAACTGTTCAAAATTGAACGAAAAATTGTTCAAAATGGGATCTCCTCGCCGAGATCTTTTGAATTAGAAAAAAAAGTTCGTTTGAATCTGACTGTTCGTTCACTCAAAAGTTATTGGGAGGTGGGAGGGGCAGACAAAATGGCAGACACATATTTCTATCATTTCGAAATCCTACTTTCCAATTTTTAATTTTTTTTTTTAAACTACACTTATTTTTGACATTTTTTAAAAATACTTTGCGATATTTTTAAGATGCATAAAGTCACTTTTTATGCTTTTTACGATTTTCTTAAAAGAGAAAGTAGGACTTGCGAAGCCTACGAAATTATTTCTCCGACAAACTCAAAAGCAAAAAATATAAAATGTATTCAAACGATTTCACGGAAAATCCATGGCGTGAACCTTGGCTGCACCTTTCGCCATTTTTTTCCCACGTCGAAATTTATGCACCATCCCCCAGACCCTGTGTGAAACTAAGAAATCACTTTTCCCCTTCCTTCGCCTTGGCTCCCACCCTTGGCGAAAATTGTCAGGAGAAATGAGTGGGCAGTCCGAAAACGGGGAAACAAAGTAATGGATGAAAGTGAAAAAAAAAAAGAAAAAAAAATATGGAGATTGGAATCACAGAAATGGGTTCTCTCCGAAGAGTGATGGAGGAAGGACGAATCATTCCGCTGTGATAATTGAATAGCGCGAGACAGATCCATCAGACAGCGCGGGTTTCGATTCTTTCTTTCCTCGCTCGAGGAAAACTGCAGAGATCAAAGTTTCTGATACTTTGGCGAAGATACGGTGCGTGGATGTGTAATGCGGCTGAGACTTACGTCGAACAATTACACGCGTTTGGGAGATAAGTGAGCGAAAAAAAGTCTGGGAAGAAATGAGAGAATGTGTTTGAGAATTTCTGTGATTTGATTTCAGATGGGGGTGATCAGAAAGTGAACGAAATTGATGTTTTAACTAGTTGCAAATGACACTGCTGGCCAGCCAAATTGCAACACCAAGAAAGACGAGCGATATTACAACAAAATTTATTTTGTGAATAATATGTTGACCAAATATCAAATGATTAACCCATTAATGCCTGACATTTTTTTTCCAAAGATATTTTGTATACTGGTTACAAACAGTCTTTAATGGACAGGAAAAATAATTAAAAAAATATCATGTCAAAAATAATTTTTTAATTAGGGAAAGAAAAATCGTCCCTTTAAAGTTACGATAGACACCACAGGGTACATACTTTTTTAACTAAAATTTTTTTCTGCCTACGATATAATATTTAAATGGACATTTTATAAGAAGAAATAAAATCAGCAATTGACATTAACTGGGAAGATGGGAATAACTTTGAAAACTTAGCTTTTTTTCTTGAGATTGTGATTGGTGTCATTTTTTATAAAGATTATATTAAAACTGCTACAGAACACACTTTACAATGGTTAAGTGCTGCAATCTGTTACTAACGAATTGAAACAATACCAAGGCACTCATTGAACACTATTATTTGGTTGATATCATTGGTTCATTTTTGAGAAATTCAGACCCTTTTTGGACCGTCCCTAAAAAGGGACGCTAGGCATTAATGGGTTAAATTGAGCTGAAATTCTAATCATTTTCATATCTCACATACGCCAATGCATGTTGTAAATTTCATATTGTTTGCATGCTTCTTTTAGGGTGTTGCATTTACGGTGGCCTAGCAACATTTTGTGTTCTGGTGTCTTTTATAGTATTTATACTAAATAAAAACTAAGGTACTGCTAGAAAATTCTTTATAACTGGGATTCTGTAATGGTTTCTAGAAACCAATACCACTTCTTAAGTAACGTTGCAAATATACCTAAATAGATGCTGTATCTGTTACCAGAAAATGTTATACTGCGGTTTTTTTTCTTGCAGTGAACTAGTTTTGAAGGCATGGATTTAAAATATTTTTCCGCGCACTTTTGAGCTATGAATCATTTTGTGAGGACTCTTCCTCCAGTACTCAAATAAAACTATCTTATATCCAATAAACAGGAATTTTTTTTGAAGCAAACTGATATCTAAGATATGCTGGTGGTAGAGTATTTTAAAAATGCGGTGTGGTTCAGGAGTATGTGAACTCTGCCCTTTTGAAACTAATTTGGCTGCGATTTAAAGAGGGAATGTTTAGGTAACTGTTATTGACTAATACTAAAGATTCCTGAAATCTCTGAAAGTGTTCAACTAGAAGAAAACAAGTACTAAAATTAAATTAAAAGTTTACCCATTAATGCCTAGCGTCCTTTTTTACGGACGGTCCAAAAAAAGGATCTGAATTTCCTCAAAATGAGCATTTTAACCAAATAATAGCGTTCAATGAGTACCTTGGTATTGTATCAATTCGTTATTAACAGAGTGCAGCACACAACCATTGTAAAGTGTGTTCTGTGTTCTGTAGCAGTTTTAATATGATCTTTATTAAAAATGACATCGTTCACAATCTCAAGAAGAAAAGCTAAGTTTTCAAAGTTATTCCCAGCTTCCCAGTTTAGGTTAATTGCTGATTTTATTTCTTCTTATAAAATGTCTTTTTAAATATTATATCGTAGGCAGAAAAAAAATTTTAGTGAAAAAGTATGTACCCTCTGGGGTCTATCGTAACTTTTAAGGGACGATTTTTCTTTCCTTAATAAGAAAAAAAAATACTTTTTATATAATATTTTTAAATTATTTTCCCTGCCCATCAAACCCTGTTTATAACCAGTATACAAAATATCATTGAAAAAAAAATGTCAGGCATTAATGGGGTAAAAAAAAACATGACATTATCGACCCCATATTAAAACGAACTTCACTAGTCAGAAAGCATTTTAAATTTAAATCGATTGAATTGTTTACGAGAGGGCATGGTAAATACGGAAAAGGAAAAATAATCCTTACTAGTAAAAAATGCTAGTTGCAAAAGCAAAATAAAGAGGAAAAATTTTAAATCCTTTTAAAATCCATTTACTGAAATCAATTACAAGTATTTTAATCTGTTTTACAAATAGAAACTGGAAACAGATAAATATTTTAAATCATTGTTTTCTTTCCTTGTCGGCCAACAATGACATCATTTTCCAATCGCGTAAGTTTAAGGCTTAGCTGCATTTGTTAACAAACGTTATGATTCGAGTTATATACAACATAAAAGTTCCAAGCACATTCTATCACACGCAGAATTATTTTTCTTTCTTTTGGTACTATTGTTTTAAATTTTCAAGTATGTTTTGACTTCTAAAATCGTGAAAAACATTTTAAAGGTTTTTAATTAAAATCTTCATGAAAAAATGTCATCCAAAGACGCGACATAGCTAAAACACTATCGATCAATTCTCCTTTCAAACAAAAAAAAGTTTTTCAGCATCGGGCCATCCGTTTAGGATCTAGAGTGCCACAGACAGATACAGACATGTCAAAATTATAACCCCTTCCTCGTTGCGTCGGGAATTAATAATCATCCGTATTAATAGTAAGTGCAAAATATTCAATCGTAGCAACTAAATTAGGATAAGGGAGTACGAAATAAACCAATACTACAAGTATTCTATCTATTTTGCATAACTTATTTGTCGTAGTCTACTAAAAATCCTTTGTCCCTCCTTACAATAAGCTTTCAATGCTTATTATGTGAAGGTCGGTCACTACCACCTCATAAAAATTAATTTACTATTCAGGAGACTGAAAAAAAGAGGGAGAAAAAAAAGGTGGGGGGCAATAATTAATTGCTTTCTATCTTTCAACGTTTGAAACATTTAATGAGTAGAAAAACGATAACGGAACTACTTTAGTTTATGTTTATTTACTAAGAAAACGAGAAATAGTTAATATTCCGGTGAAAATTCTGAGCGATAAAATATGGTAGATCCGTTGCAACTAGGCAATCAATATGAATATGTGCACACTTAACATGCTAATCTATCGTAAAACATTGACGCATCGTTTATTTTAGCCTTGAATTCATTTACTTGAATTCATAGAGTTCACATTAGCGTATACGTCAAAGAAGATTTGCAACCGCGACTCATGACGTTAATTAAACTCGAACAGTTACCTGTTTTCGATCTAAAAGCAAAACGAAGGTATTTGAAAGGTGAAGAACGTGGAATAACAGCGTAAGACAAACGATTGGTACATGACTGTTTATCGAAAGAATTTATCTTTGCAATTTTTTTTAGCCTTAAAAATGTTTTCGTTACTTCACAGATCATTATCTAAAAATATATGCACACATTTTAATCTTTTTTATTACTTTTTTGTTTATTTTTACCTCCAAAATGTTTTCGAAAGTTTATAGAGCATTAATTAAAAATATATGAACATATACATATTTTATTCAAATGCTTTATCAATTTCTTATTTAATGTCTTCAAAATGTTTTCGAAGTTTCACAACGCATTAGTATTTAAAAAGTTCTTGAGCATATATAGTAATTTTATTACTTTTTTGCTTTTATTTTATTACGCTTTTGCTTTTTATGTTGTATATTTATCACATTCATAATGTTTGGTGTTTTGTGGAGAGAGTTAGTTTTGTTTCTTAATAGTAAAAGTTTCAAGTATATTTCTGTTTAAAAGAAAAACATCATGGATTGCATATTTCTTTAAATGTGCATTTTTCATGCACAAAAAGCTTTTTAATTTGTAAACATTTTACTCGTTCTAGAAAAAATCTTAAAAAAAAAAAAAAAAAAAAAAAAACTAGTTTTTCTCTAGACCTCAAAGTTCCCGGAAATGGATTGGGAAAATTTCTTTGGCTTCCTGTAAGTTTTTTAATTGCGCAGATATCCCCTTATTGCACCGAAAGTTTCAGTAAAACATCTATGAGTAACCTTCTTGAAATTACCTGGAATCCTTCTGAAAAATTCAGAAATCTTCCCAATAAAAGAAAGTAGCGTTTCCAGAATAAATATGGGGCCTTCAAAAAACTTTATCGATTGAAAATAATAGCTTGGCACCATACTAATTTGTTGGGAAAGCTCTTAAAGTATTTTAGCAAACACGGTCAATGCCAAATTGCATGCAAAAACCTAAGACATTTTTTGCCTGTTATTCTTCGAAAGCTACTGATCCCAGAGACTGCATTTCGCCCTCACTTGGTACTCAGTCAATCTGAACGAGTAGTAACTAAGCTGAAGGCGTAATCTATATCTATAAAAATGAGTGAATGCTTGTTCTCTATACAAATACACAGTTTGCTTCAGATTTTCATCAAACTTGACACAGAGGTTCCTTGATGCCCTAGAATTCTCATAGGCGGGGTCTTGAAATTTTAAAAAATCTAAAAAGCTCAAATTCAAGTTTTTTGTCAAAAATTGACCCTTTTATAGGAATTTATCCTATTATTAGGCCTATTTTTTTAATCGACATGAGCCTTTAGGTTACAAATTGATAAAATGTATGGTATTTAAATATCAGCATTTTCCAACAAAGATTAAAATTAAAACAATGAATATTCATTTCAAGGCTCACCTATTTCATTTTAGCATGAAATAAGTCAAAAACATCTATAATTCATGTTTTCATTTGGCACAAAATATGTATGATACAGAAAATTTTTTTCTTATCCTCCTATCCTATACATGTTTTGCTTTTAGCTGGTGCTATTTTTCTGTGAACTTTCCGTGATAATTAAGTTCTTTTGGGAGTTTGTACTTAGAACTTTTTGTACAACCATGTGGACTGAATTCAACCAAATAAGAGGTATGTTGCAATAACAAAATGGCCTTTAAAATCAGAAAATGCTGCCCGTCAAATTGAACCATAGACAACATGCCAGTGGACGCGGCAAAACACAGACAACATGTATCTTTAATTTTCACATTTTGGTGAGACTATTTTTCTGGAAACCTTTAACTTTCTGTAATATTTTACTTTTTTCAAAGTTTACCTAACAGACAGATTGATGCAAATTTTTATATACCCGAATAAGAATAGAATTCTTCCAATTTTTTTTTTCTGCTCTGAATGTTATGTTGTATTAAAACGCCCCCGGGCAACGCCGGGTATAAAGCTAGTACTTAATAAAAACGCGGAAGGTATTTTGACCATGGTAGCTAAAAATATTTTTTAGACAGAGAGAAGTTTGTATTCATGTACTTTGTAGCAATTCAGATAAAATGTACATAAAAATACTTGATTATCACAGCAAACTAATAGAAACCAGTGAAAGTCCGCAACGTTTCCTGGTGCGACGTTTCGTAATTTTCTTTTGCTAGAGTAATGCTAGACTCCGAGATGTTAAAAACTACAATCACGTCAGTTACACTTTAAATACACAAAGCTTATTTCCAGTTTATGATAATTTATCGAATCTCCGTTCACTCAATAATTAATCGTTGATACCGAACAGAAAAAGATTTACCAAAGAGCCAACTACAATCATTATCAAAATGATTTGAGCATTATTATGCGATTGCAACAATGCACGGGCCCCAAAGCAATCAATCACTCCGCTGAAGTTTTAAAAATGAAGATAGTCATTTCATCTTCAATAAATGATTCGCTAAACTAGTTTCTATTAGCTTAAAAGCTGAATGATAAATTGCATAGCTAAAGCACAATAATTAATAACAGCATGTATGTATTATAGGCAGATAATGATTAAAGTAATTGCAAACACTTGAATTGGCACCTTGTAATAAGTTGAGCAATTTTTCATGTGCACACGTCGCGGCTAAAATTGTGTATAAATGTATTGTTTCGAGCATTAATAGAATTAATTATAATTTATTAATCTATTAAAATCTTGTAATAGATTAATTACTCAGTGATCAGTAATTTATCACTTTAAATGACGGATCAATCATTATGAAAATTTTGAATATGCAAACAAGGTAGTATTTAGGTCACTTGCTATTTCCGCAAAGATCAAACAAAACTAAAATCTTTAGTATAAACTTTCAACTTATTGCATTGATTCTAAATAATGAAACTAAAACGTCGTTCTTCAGCCAACCCACTTTTGATTGGCTGCCAGACGCACATTATAATAAATTACTTTCCTTTAGAGGATCCTGATATGTTTATTGCTGTATGACGTAATATTGGAATAGGTCATTGTAGAGCCACTATATATAAAGACTTTAGTTTATAGTACTCAGGGAATACCATCGTGACGGACAAAGCGGAAAACTCCGTATAACTATTAATATAAAAAAATGATTGAATTTAAGAAAACAAAGTGAAAAAACTGGGATATATAGAAAGTAGAGGATTAGAATAAAAGTCAGCCGGCAGTACACGAGGATTACTATTAAACTAGCTGCCAGGGCAGCTAGATTAGCTTCCTGACGCACGTTGATTCATAATGTCCCCCCGCCACCCAACTTTTACCTCATTCTGATGTTATATTATTTGATATACTTCAATTTCCATAAGATTTCAAGACATGCTACGTACATGGCCCGAGCAGCCCCGTGATGCCCCGAGCAGCTAGCTGCGTGGTAAAGTAGTAAAAAAGTTTCAACAAAATACTTGCCGCCAAAGCGGCTCGCTAATAGGCGTTTCACGCCTTTACTTTTTTTCCTCCATCAAAAAAATAATTCGAATTATTGAGATGCTTCGCGCGTTCAAAATGGTGAGGAAAGTTTCAGCAAGTTCAGCTCGCTCAAGAGAAAGAAAGAAGCAGACATAGACACTCAGTTTTTAATATGAGTAGATGGCTTTTCAACGAATTTATGTTTCAAAAAATTACAAGTAGCTAGCGATAAAAGTACAACGTACGTGACCCGCTAATGAGTTTCATGTTTGATTTAGTTAAGCCTTCATTTTAAAATTCTCATTATCATTGTTATTACTGTTTCATAGCAACCACGTTTAGTAACAATGGATTTCATATTTAATCATTTATTAGGCTTAATCGCTTTAAATTTGACTACTTATTAATTGATATCTTCGTTAATTAAAATCGTATAATAATATAAATTAAAACTAATGAAGCCTGAAAAATTACCTATCTATCGGTACCTGGTTCGACTTTCAGTTCATTGGCGTTCAGGAGAAAGAAGCGTGGCATAGATTGTTAGAAAGAAAGATAGATAGATAGTTAGAAAGAAAGAAAGATAGTTAGAAAGATACTCAGTTTTTAATATAAGTAGATAATGGATATTTTTTATCATCGAAAAGTGCAACAAGGACTTTGATTTTTTTTTTTTTAAGTGTTTTGACGCATTGCTTTTTAAACTCTTGGTTAAGATTTATTAAAGAATTATTAATGATTTATTATGTCTCCTCGATCGTAGTTTTGAAATATAGATGAGACTTGGTATTAAAACAATACTTAAAATAAAATTAAAAAAGTTATAGAACTCGAAAAAATATATCAAATACTGGATAGCATTTTACTCGTATTATCAAACAGTAGTGCTACCTGTATAGAAAATTCAGGTCAAATAGTCTTCATATAATGCTGTTTGCTATGTCAAAATGCCTTGATTAGAACTCTCCCCTAATTATATACTATATTATATATAAAATATAATATAGTATATAATTTATAGGGGCCTGCCTATTCTAAGGCAGGAATTCAAGTGAAACACGGACGATCGCAACTCCCCAATGCAACCGCAAATTCCCAAATTTGGATAAGTTACAATCGCTACGAGATGCGATTCTAATGTAATTCGACTTCCAGTAGCGATTGCAATTTGCGATCACCTCGAAGCGATTGCAATGGTGTTTCACTTGAATTCTTGCCTAAGAATTTCGCTCATTTCAAGAATCCAAGCACAAAAAGAACTTCATTTCTAACCATATTTGTTCAAAAGAAACTGGTTTTCGTTTCAGTTGGCCACCGGAGGGCGCTCGGCACAAATTTCAATTTAGAACTTTTGATGGACTGTGGAAGTAACTGTAACTGCATAAAAAACCAAGTTTTTGTGCAGTTAAATTTCGAATGTAGAATGTAGTAAGTGCAAATATATGTTTTAAGTTCAGTAAATAATGTGTTTTGAGTTCGTTTTCTCCAGAATTAATAGGTTTATTGCAACCACAATTTAGCAAGCCCTCCCCGGAAAGAAAAATGACAGAATGAGGTAGGACTGTTTAGTTTTATAATTAAATTGCACTATTTAATTCTCAAGTAATTTTTTACTATAATCATTAAAAAGAAGAGTCATACGGTGTAAGGAATTATATATAGGATTGCTTTTCATGAGATAAGAGACTATAAAAGTAATGCAAAATATTTAGTATACATATTGCTTACTTTTAACATAATAGTTCTGATCAGTCTTTGTGCATTATCTTTCTTATGTTAGAACTCTTTTGTCAAGATTGTATTAGAACTCGTTGATCTTTTAAAGTAACTCAGCCAGAAAGGATTTGATATTGTTAGCATAAAAATAAAGCTAACTTGAAATTGGATCTTGGTATGTGCATTTCATAAGCTAATTTGAGAGTTGACTTAGACAAATTTCAACAATGAACAAAAATCTAGAGTTTATTTTAATACAAGCTCGTAAGCAAAAATTTATGCATCCATAAAAACAGAAAAAAAGAAAATACTTATTACAATTCTGAAAACTAGGTGACCCGTGCGGAATTCCGCAAAAAAAAAAAACTTTAAACTTAAAATTTAATACGACAATTTTTATTGGCTTCATTTGCACAACATCGCCATCTACTGCCGTCGTTCTGACAACTTTTCAAAGAGATCAAAGACACGTTCACTTTTACAACTACTACAAAAGTGATACCCTATATTAAAATCAAATACCCAAGACTACTACTAAACTAAATACTAACGTTATCGCAAAACTACCATAGTATTTTTAAACAATAAAAGTTACAATTAAGGTTTACCGAGCTAAGCCTTGGCTTGAAATGTCGCATTTAAAATTGATTTGAACAACAATGTAACGATTTTGACAGTTGAGCAAAAAATTTAACTTTTTCAAACTTCAATCGCTTATAAGTCGCTTAAACGTGGATTTTCGAGATTCTCGTTACGCGGCGCAAGCGGAGAAACGTTCTAAAGAACGCATTTTTTTTAATCTTTCGAATGAAATCAAAATGGAGACGATACGACAATTATTTAGCTAGATAGTCAATTTTGTGCCCAAAAATTGAAGTTCGAATAAAAAACGAACCGACACTTTTTAGAGGGTGGGTCTAATTTTCGTCAATAGCCCGCGGGATAAGCTTCAAAATCATAAATTTTCTTGCAATTCGATAAAGAAATGAGCGAGTTTCGACCGGGTATAGGATTCGGCTTAGAGAAATAATATATGGAGATTGTTGCAGAAAATCCATTGCCGCTAATGTTCGCTAGCAGATATTAAAACAATTATCAAAAACAAATGAAGTTGCTGAACACTAATAATTATCTTAAAGTTTGGGGGCACAAGCACTGCATTAGCCAGCATGATTCATACAACTTTTCCAGGCGTCCCCTCATAGATGATTGATTAATCTCAAGTCAAGGTCCCAAGCTAAGAAAATTCAAACTATAACATATGTATCTACTATACACCGCCTCCCTACTTTTATAATAATTCTTATCAGAGTCTTTTGTTGTGTTAGAAATCTTTGATCACAGCTGTATCAAAAATCTTTAGTCTTTTTGAAAGTATCTCAGCCATAAAGGATTTGATATTAAAATAATTATGGGGGGGGGGGGAATGTTGTTTCAGAACACGAATAATTATAGTAAAGCTTGGGGCACAAGTATTGCATTAGCCCGCATGATTCATAAATTTTGATCCCTGATAATGAAATATGACGCTTATTATAATAATTTTTTTTTTATGGAAAAATGGCTATTCCAGAAAGTAAGGTCGACTGTATGTGTATCTACTGCACACAAACCTCCCTACTTTTTATAATAATTCTGATCAGCTTCTTCGTGTATTTTTTTGTCGTGTTAAAAATCTTCGATCACAGCTGTATAAAAAAATCTTCAGTCTTTGAAAGTATCTTAGTCTAGAAAGGATTTGATATTAAAATAATTATCGAAAAAAAGTTACAGAACACTAATAATTATCTTAAAGCTTGGCGCCCAAACATGGCATTAGCCAGCAAGATTCATACAACTTTTCTAGGCGTCCCCTCCTCACAGGTGATTGATCAGACTCAAGCCAAGGTCCCTAGTCAAGAAAAATCAAAATATAACATGTGTATCTACTATACACCGCTTCCCTACTTTTTATGATAATTCTTATCAGCGTCTTCATGTATTGTTTTTGTCGTGTTAAAAATCTTCAATCACAGCTGTATTAAAACTCTTTAGTCATTGAAAGTATCTCAACTAGAAAGGATGTGATATTAAAATAATTATCGGGGGCAGGGGGGGGGGAGAGAATGCTGATATAGAATACGAATAATTATATTACATCTTGGGGCACAAGTATTGCATTAGCCCGCATGATTCATACACAACTTTTCCAGGCGTCCCCTCCTCATAGGTGATTGATTATTCTCCAGCCAAGGTCCCGGATCGAGATCAGGAATTATCGAGCCTCGAATTATGGCAGAGAGCGCCACACGTTCCGAAAACTCGTTTTAAATTTAAATTGCAACGATAATGACGGGGAGGCCCATTACGCCCGAGTGGCGGGGGTTTGTGGGGGGGGGGCGGGAAACTTAATCAGCGTGTTCATCTTTAATGGAAGAAGTCGTCGCCGCATTTTCCATAAAGATGCGCTCGTCCCAATAATCAAAAAGAACAGATTGCGGGATGAAGAAGAAGGAAAAAAAAATCGAAGTAAAAGGTTGAAATGAGTTCAAAGACAAGGGGGTAATTGCGGATGCTGAGGAAACATTTATAATTAAAAAATGACACGAGTTTCGGAATTAAAGCTTATAGGGAACAAGAAGCCAATTACAAGTTGAGTGCCGGCTAATGTCTCATTCGGTATTGTGGAAGCTAATCTCGATTTTGTCTTTGTCTTTTTTTGTTGGATGTCTTGTTTCTTTGTGTGTTTTCATTGGTTCGCAATTGATTTGGGCGGGTTACCATAATTTTGAAGTTTATCGCGATTTTGGACTTTAGTTTAGGTAAAACGTTTCTCTGAAAATTTTTTGGAAAATGTATCCCGAATTTTTGTTTACACACATTTCTGAAGATAAGGGAACAAATAGAACTTTCATACGCTAAATGACGATGAGTTGGGGGGGGGGGGGAATTACAAGGCAAGGTGGTGACTCCCGAGCTTGAGGTCACGTAATCATGAGGTTTGGGTTTTTCCCTACTTTCAAAGTGTTCTTTTTCAGTTTTCGACAGTCTCTTGAATTGTTTTCTTAAAAATCATGTAAATGCACAAGTTTTTTTTTATATTATTTATTTATATATTTATTTTTTTTTGTCTGTAGTTGATCATTTTTCTCTCTCTTAAAAACATAAGTTGAAATATGCCTATTTTTGGCTGCAGTCAAGCTATAGGGGAAGGGTGGGCATAGTGGCCACTGCGGGCAAAGTGGCCATTTGAAGTTTTCCTCCCTATATAGTATTTCAGCCTAGCGGCAATCGACTCAACAACTCGCCCAGCAGTCGTTGTTGTTGTGTTATAGTTTGGTGCCGCTCAGACGCAAACTTACGGAGATGTCGCAAATTTTTCACTTTTTCGACCCTCTGATGTTAGGTAACTGCATCACATGTTTCGCTTTAGTTAATTGTAGGACTAGGTGAAGTAAATTTTACATCAATGGTGCAAAACACCGTGTTTCTAGCTTTAAATTCATATGTCTCAATAGTAGATACAACAACGGGCTGTACGTGAAATATTTTCTTTCGAAAATGGCGCGCTAGAGGGCAAAGTGGCCACAGCCATCAGCGACGTCGATTGTTTTTTCTGTGGTGATTGTTACTCGAAATCTAAGGACAACGAAGGCTGGATTAGATGTTCGGGGTGCCCCAAATGGGCTCACGAAGCCTGCACAGGAGCCGAAGAGGAGGACGATGAGTTTATTTGTGATTTAGGTAAATACCAGTGATTTCATAACTTCACATACTTTTAGTAATGCCTATTTTTGTTTAAAACCCTTATACAATTGTTCTGAGTTCTGAAACTAAATGCGTTTCATTTTTTCCATACTATCTAAATCTGTTTAGGCAGGGGCAAAGTGGCCACTTTGACAGCTTTTGGTAAAGTAAAAGTTTTGTGCAAATAAAGTTTAAAAATCTAGTTGTTTATATTTTTTAATTAGGCCTAAGTAACCATACTAAATGTTGAAGGGATTTATAAAATGTTTCAATAAAGTTTAGGGGTGGAAAAAAATAAATGTTCCTTAGGGTGGCGCTATGCCCACCCTTCCCCTACATATTACTCCTAATTTTTAAAAATTTGATGTTTTTCTTTCTTTCCACCAGATTTTCAATTTTATACTTACTATATTTGTTTTTGGAAATGTCTTTATAATTTAGTTAGACAAATTCACTTAATTTCAAAAACAAAAATATTCAATGTTTCGTGCAATTACTTTTTAGAACACAAATTCTAGTGTGGATAAAAGTAATTATAAATTTGGTATGTGAAAGTATCATTGGCATTCCGACCTTATACAAGATGTCCAAATGAAAGGTATCGAATTTTATCAGTCGATTAAACTACGAGGGTGATATTAGCAGAATTTGGACATTTATTATTGGAGTTTACTGGCTCTTTATTTATTTATTTTGTAGCACCTGCACTTTTTATGAGGGAACAGAGGGAAAAATGGCGTCGTTCCCGTAAGAGAAGACACAAGCTGTTTTATGGTATGGGTCATTCCATTTTAAATCAACAAATGGGGTGCGCATCACCATTATTGATTTTGATGAAAATTTGCATGTGTATTCCTTTTACTTCCCAGAGCTCAAAATAGTGTTCATTTTATTTTTAAAAAATTTACCCTTTGATATATAGGCCCTTTTTGTTGTTGGCAACAGCGAAAAACGGGCGTTTTGATGCTTTGCCTTATGAACTATAACTTTTTTTCTATCAAAGACTTTGAGCTCAACTATAGCTCATTGGAAAGCTAAGAAAAAGATCTTTTTATATATGCTATCAATAAATTTCAGATAAAAAAAATACTTATTTTTTCAAGGTCAAAGTTCACGACGAAAACGACATTTTTTACTACTTTCGAACATTAAAAAACCCATGAAGGGTTCAAAGTAACAAGCCGATCTTTTCATCATATATTTATAGTCATGGTTACTTACTGTATAAAAAAAATTGGCTTGTTATTCCACCCCCTTTATGAGATATGCCCCCCCAAAGTTGTAAATTTTTTAAAAAATCCAATTTTCAACGCTAAAAAAATGCATGTGGGGGGCAAGATAAAAAAATATTTACATGTGGTATTTTAAGTACTTTTTACCAGCTTTCTAATAAAACAAAAGTTGCTTTGTTATTCAAAGGCGTTTGGCAGATATAAGGGACTGAACTTTCAAAAAATTGCACAAAAACAACACGATTATTTTCATTTTTTTAAATCTTTTTTTTCATTTAAATGTAATTATATACCTTATTCTTTGCCTTAAATGCTAAAAAAGACTAAGAAGAGCAATGAAGAAACATATTTAAAGTTTAATAAGATAATTTAATATTTTTAACACCTGAGAATATAGAATACCACTAAACTTGTCTGATTTTTAAACATCTGATTGCTACCTACAACAGGACTGAGCATTTCTCAACTTGTCCAGGTTTGTTCATACCATGTGGTCATCGTTGTTCTGACTTGCTCTCACATGTGTATCTTAGTTGTCTTTCAAATTCTGAAAGAAGTAGGTTGTTAAGTTAGTATTTCTGCTGTAAAATCTTCTGAAGTTGATGTGATTTCTTTTCATTTCAAGTTCATTCATATTCACAGAATGTTTTGTTAAAGGTAAAAGAAGAAATTCTTTAGAATCCTTAAACATAAATTTAAATTTGTCTTTCTACATGTAAACTGTGAATAAGTTATGGATATAACCCTAAATGCTCCATAGGAGTTTTTGAGAATGATGATTGTAATATTTTAAGTTACAGTAGGCAGTCTACTGTAAATAGTATTTCTGAGTACAGTGATGATGATAAAACTTTACTGCACCTGAGTACTGGGTGTAAAACTATTGAAACTGTCTGTACCTACCATGCAAAAAAAAAAAAAAATCTTGCCAAATTTTGCCACCTTTATGGAATTTCTTGCTGGTAGGTACAAACAGTTTCAATAGTTTTACACCTAGTTCTCAGGTGCAGTAAAGTTTTATCATCATCATTGTACTCAGAAATACTATTTACAGTAGACTGTAACTTAAAATATTACAATCATCATTCTCAAAAACTTCTATGGAGCATTTAGGGTTATCCATAACTTATTCACAGTTTACATGCAGAAAGACAAATTTAAATTTATATTTAAGGATTCTAAAGAATTTCTTCTTTTACCTTTAACAAAACATTCTGTGAATATGAATGAACTTGAAATGAAAAGAAATCACATCAGCTTCACAAGATTTTACAGCAGAAACACTAGCTCAACAACCTACTTCTTTCAGAATTTGATAGACAACTAAGATACACATGTGAGAGCAAGTCAGAACAAGGATGACCACATGGTATGAACAAACCTGGACAAGTTGAGAAATGCTCAGTCCTGTTGTAGGTAGCAATCAGATGTTTAAAAATCAGACAAGTTTAGTGGTATTCTATATTCCCAGGTGTTAAAAATATTAAATTATCTTATTAAACTTTAAATATGTTTCTTCATTGCTCTTCTTAGTCTTTTTTTAGCATTTAAGGCAAAGAATAAGGTATATAATTACATTGAAATAAAAAAAAAAGATTTAAAAAAATGAAAATAATCGTGTTGTTTTTGTGCAATTTTTTGAAAGTTCAGTCCCTTATATCTGCCAAACGCTTTTGAATAACAAAGCAACTTTTGTTTTATTAGAAAGCTGGTAAAAAGTACTTAAAGTGCCACATATAAAAAATTTTTTATCTTGCCCCCCACATGCATTTTTTTAGCGTTGAAAATTGGATTTTTTAAAAAATTTACAACTTTGGGGGGGCATATCTCATAAAGGGGGTAGAATAACAAGCCAATTTTTTTTATACAGTAAGTAACCATGACTATGAATATATGATGAAAAAATTGGCTTGTTACTTTGAACCCTTCATGGGTTTTTTAATGTTCGAAAGTAGTAAAAAATGTCATTTTCGTCGTGAACTTTGACTTTGAAAAAATAAGTATTTTTTTTCAATCTGAAATTTATTGATAGCATATATAAAAAGATCTTTTTCTTAGCTTTCCAATGAGCTATAGTTGAGCTCAAAATCTTTGATAGAAAAAAAGTTATTGTTCATAAGGCAAAGCATCAAAACGCCCGATTTTCGCTGTTGCCAACAACAAAAAGGGCCTATATATCAAAGGGTGAAATTTTTAAAAATAAAATGAACACTATTTTGAGCTCTGGGAAGTAAAAGGAATACACGTGCAAATTTTCATCAAAATCAAAAATGGTGATGCAACAACTTTTTTGAAAATTTGTTGATTTAAAATGGAATGACCCGTATACAATACAGAACACAAATCGCACGCCTAGAAGAATACTGTCACAACTCAAAAAGTCGAAACTCTGAATGTTCAGAGATGTACCCAGAGCCATGATTTAAAAGTCAAAAAGAAACGTTTATTTTAAAAGCATTATGAAAGCAAATGAGCCGAAATGATCTACCCTAATGTATGATAGACTGCACCATTACTAATTGCTTTAATATATCAATTTCTTTTCCATGTCTTAAATTTTTCTGTTTTTGAGTTGTGACAGTATTCACAGTATTCTTCTAGGCGTGCGAAATCAGGAATTATAGTGCAAAGAATTTTTCGGACAGTTTATAAAAGAGGTCCGCATCAGGATAAGAGCATTTCGAAGCATTCTTTGCACTGTTATTACAGATTTGTGTTTTGCATTGCATTCCAGAGAACAGTTTGAGTCATCTCAAAGGATATTGGCAGAATTTGGACGTTTATTTTTGGAGTTTACTGGCTTTTTATTTATTTATTTATTTTGTAGTACCTGCATTTTTTATGAGGGAACAGAGGGAAAAATGGCGTATTTCCCGTATGAGAAGACACAAGCTGTTTTCTGATACGCAATGCAGTACACAAACCAGGAATTACAGTGCAAAGAATTTTTTGGACAGTTTATAAAAGAGGTCCACATCAGGATAAGAGCATTTCGAAACATTCTTTGCTCTGTTATTACAGATTTGTGTTTTGCATTGCATTCCAGAGAACAGTTTGAGTCATCTCAAAGGATATTGGCAGAATTTGGACGTTTATTTTTGGAGTTTACTGGCTTTTTATTTATTTATTTATTTTGTAGTACCTGCATTTTTTATGAGGGAACAAAGGGAAAAATGGCGTATTTCCCGTATGAGAAGACACAAGCTGTTTTCTGATACGCAATGCAGTACACAAACCAGGAATTACAGTGCAAAGAATTTTTTGGACAGTTTATAAAAGAGGTCCACATCAGGATAAGAGCATTTCGAAACATTCTTTGCTCTGTTATTACAGATTTGTGTTTTGCATTGCATTCCAGAGAACAGTTTGAGTCATCTCAAAGGATATTGGCAGAATTTGGACGTTTATTTTTGGAGTTTACTGGCTTTTTATTTATTTATTTATTTTGTAGTACCTGCATTTTTTATGAGGGAACAAAGGGAAAAATGGCGTATTTCCCGTATGAGAAGACACAAGCTGTTTTCTGATACGCAATGCAGTACACAAACCAGGAATTACAGTGCAAAGAATTTTTTGGACAGTTTATAAAAGAGGTCCACATCAGGATAAGAGCATTTCGAAACATTCTTTGCTCTGTTATTACAGATTTGTGTTTTGCATTGCATTCCAGAGAACAGTTTGAGTCATCTCAAAGGATATTGGCAGAATTTGGACGTTTATTTTTGGAGTTTACTGGCTTTTTATTTATTTATTTATTTTGTAGTACCTGCATTTTTTATGAGGGAACAAAGGGAAAAATGGCGTATTTCCCGTATGAGAAGACACAAGCTGTTTTCTGATACGCAATGCAGTACACAAACCAGGAATTACAGTGCAAAGAATTTTTTGGACAGTTTATAAAAGAGGTCCACATCAGGATAAGAGCATTTCGAAACATTCTTTGCTCTGTTATTACAGATTTGTGTTTTGCATTGCATTCCAGAGAACAGTTTGAGTCATCTCAAAGGATATTGGCAGAATTTGGACGTTTATTGTTGGAGTTTACTGGCCTTTTATTTATTTATTTATTTATTTTGTAGCACCTGCACTTTTTATGAGGGAACAGAGGGAAAAATGGCGTCGTTCCCGTAAGAGAAGACACAAGCTGTTTTCTGGTATCCAATGCAGAACACAAATCAGGAATTACAGTGCAAAGAATTTTTTGGACAGTTTATAAAAGAGGTCCACATCAGGATAAGAGCATTTCGAAACATTCTTTGCTCTGTTATTACAGATTTGTGTTTTGCATTGCATTCCAGAGAACAGTTTGAGTCATCTCAAAGGATATTGGCAGAATTTGGACGTTTATTTTTGGAGTTTACTGGCTTTTTATTTATTTATTTATTTTGTAGTACCTGCATTTTTTATGAGGGAACAAAGGGAAAAATGGCGTATTTCCCGTATGAGAAGACACAAGCTGTTTTCTGATATGCAATGCAGTACACAAACCAGGAATTACAGTGCAAAGAATTTTTCGGACAGTTTATAAAAGAGGTCCGCATCAGGATAAGAGCATTTCGAAGCATTCTTCGCACTGTTATTACAGATTTGTGTTTTGCATTGCATTCCAAAGAACAATTTGAGCCATCTCAAAGGATGACATTATTTTTCAATTTGTCTCCTTCATAAAAAGCGCAAGTACTTTATACACGAGAGATTTTTTAAATGTAAGTTCTAAGAATTCATCCGCCAAATCTTGCCAAAATCATTCTCACAGTGATTATAAACCTTTTTTAAAATCAACTATTTAAATTCGGCACCTTTGATTCGCACACCCTGCATTTTGTTCAATTTCGAATCTGGTGGTACTTTAAACCACCAGCTTCGAAATTGGGGGGTGGGTAAACCAACGTGGGTAAACAAAGGGTTGACACTTTTTTGAATTGAAGCATTTATAACCGAAGGGTCACAATTGCTAAAATAAAAAGGAACTAGTTCAAATCGTAGAAGAAACTTTCAACTAATTTGGGAGCAAGCGATTTGGGTACTAACATTCTGGGTACTATTTAGCATTATGCAGAAAAACCTTTCAATGAAACCCTGACCGGGATTTAAATTTTAAATGCGTTTTACTCAAACTTTAAAAAGTCCGCTTACTTCCCTTTCAGGATTGCCAGATTTAAGAACTGTAATTAATGGACAGTCTTATGGGGGGGGGGAGAGATGAAGTCTAAAAGTTGAATTTATAAAACCTTGACTGTAATAGCAAACCTTCTTCACAAATATACATACAGAAAAAACAATACACAATTATTACATGAAAAAAACTATTTTTTACCAATGCATAGTTATTTTTCTTCATGAATATTAAGGGGTAATAAAAGGTTTAACATTAACTATTGTGCAAGTTCGCCTTTCCCTGTTATTAACCCCCTTTTTCCTGAAGCAGGCCAGTCATTTCGAATTTTACCAAGGGAGCAAAAAGTAAAAATTCAATGCAAATTTAACAAAAAACAGCAAAGCCACTACCACTTATACGTAAATACATTACTAATTTCCCAAAATCAGGGGGGGGGGGCAGTTGACCACTCACCCTGATCCCCCAAATGACGGGCTTGTCTTGGCATGTGGAATATATAATAGTCGCTTCTGTTGATGACTAATGTTTAGTATGTTCTTTTTAAAAAAAACTAGGCGTACCAGTAGGGAAATTTGAATACTACGTGAAAAATAAGTTTAATGAGTCACTAACAGAAATGTTGATTACAATTGCGTAGATATAGAATTAAACTTAACTACTAACTAAAGGAAGTTAGCCTAATAAAATGAAAAAAATCGATATTCAATATCTTTAGGGGGGAAAACTGTACAGTTTTAAAAATATTATAACATAATAATTATTCTGATATAATATCGGAAAATTATCTGTCTCTCTTTTTCCTAAAAATCATACTTATTGCTTGATTTTACCGCTGTAATAATTCTTCCCAAGTTTTGCTGTGTCTTTAATTTGCTATAAAACTCATTGCAATTCGCATTACTGCTGTTCATTGTATGTGAAAGTAATGTATTTTCATATTTTAAATATTCGTATTTGTTTGCTAAATGGAATAACACTTAGTTACATCTTTTAGTATAAACGAAAAGCAAAGCAAATTTCAAAATATAAATATCTGGTGACTAATAGTAGCTGAACACTTATATTTCTTGTGTAAGGAAAAAATTGAGAAGGACGTATATAATAAGTCATAATAAAATCATTTACAACGAGCTACCTACTTTTACAATGTGTTTGTTGAATTGACTGTCACAATGATTCCTGCTCTAACTGAATAGAACATTACACTTCAGAACAGAGAAATATGGTTGAATCAATTTTCGAACACTCTATTTCACATTTTTTGTTTTACTTTATTTTTCTGAAAATAATGTTTCATTTTTTTAAATGTTGCTCCTAGCTTAGAATATGGGACTTTAGCCGTCCCGTATCAGGGTTCCCCGGGACGTGGGACAATTTTACAAAAAACGGGACTGTCCCTTGAAATCCGGGACGTCTGGCATCCCTGATCCCTTCGCTTCTCACTGCCTTAATGGAAAATCGTCCAACAACATTTTTCTTGATTCCTTCGCCAAGTAAATAAATTCACGCAACCCTAGAGCTTGAATACTAATCATTGCTCTTTTTGTTAGAAGAACGTCGAGCCTATACCGACATGATTTCTATTATTAGTTAATTCATAAAGAATGGTGGCCCAAATTGTCACAAAGATCTTGTTTCTTTGATTGCTTTTTCCTGAATTTTAAACAAAAAGGAAGCTTTTTTTTTCCTTGCTATTTTATGCTTCATTTACTGCGAATGTTTTACAGATCATTTTAAAGCTGCGTAATTGGATTTTGATTTCAAATTGTTATTCGACAATCGTTCCCTGCTTTTCCTTTTCCCTCGGCTCAGCATTCACTCGGAAATTAATTCCTCACAAATTATGTTGCATTTAGCATCAAAACAAGAAGAAAACATCCGCTGTTCCATTAGAAGTTTATTTTTTATTTTTTTACTTTGTTCAATTGAAAAATTTGTAGCAAATGTTAAACCGTTTAAAGTCTTTTAATGATCCAAATAAATGTGATTACATGTCGCTGATTTAAATGTAATTCCTGGACTAAAATCTGTGTTCGCAAATGTTTGTAGAATTTTTCGATTCGTTTTGTGTAGCGCTTTAAAAATTTATCTCTAATTATCTTTTCGAGAAAGGAACATTTTATTTTGTTAGCTCTTTCAAGTACCATTCGTATAACTTTTAAATAAAATTACGTCTTTACTGTGTCTAAAAAGGCTCATAAGTTTAAGATACTATGAAAGGTTTTGTGTACGTGTACACTGAGAGGGAGATTAAATCTCATAAAAGTATGTTTCTTATTTATTCGATTTTGCAAGTTTTATTTCATGGATTATAAATAAATTTCTTTTTCTTAATCTGAATATGAGTGCAGATTTAATTTTAAAACTAATTTCGTAAACAGTGGTTTTACGTTTGAAATAATTATTCGAAAGTTATTCTAAAGAGAGTAAAGGGCCCTGCTCCAAATCAGCAGAAAACGCGACCGAAACCGAAGGCAGAAACCAAAAATCCGGGTACTTTCCATAGGAACACTATGTAATCCATTTTACGTTTCTGCTTTATTTTTCTGCTTTACGTCAATGTAGAGCAGGGCCCTAAGTTGTTCCATTAGAAACTTCGTTGTTCTAGAACAAAGATCTATTTTCGAGCATAAGTTTTAGTAAAGATATAAAAATTTTACAAAAGTCAAGACCAGTTCACTTCTTTTCGAAACAGCTTGAGAATGTCTTTTAATATACAAATCGTAATTATAAATTTCTAGAGAATACGCAAAGAAAAATACTCTTATAAAAGGATATAAAAAATATCTGATTGAA
>JAXGGA010003040.1:0-109928 GCA_038373865.1 Uloborus plumipes | reverse complement strand
CAAAAGAAGAAGCGAGCGAGTTACTAAAGATGTTACTTTATTTTCTTTTACTCCTCCAGAACTTACAATGTATCAGTGTCTTCACTATCTCATTTCCTTTTATGAACGTCAATATTTCCTTTCCATAATAAGATGTTTCTTTCGTTCTTCTTCACTTGATTGTTTTCCCTAAAATCTTCTTCACGTTTGTTTTCACGAACATCACAGAGCTTGAAATTGATATTTTGCATTCCTCTCAACGCTTATTATGATGCATAATTATACATTAAGTAAATGTGTGTCAGAAGTAGCTGGGGCTCACTTTGTACAGAGTAATAGGAATTATAGTCAACAAATAGTTTTTCATCCGAGAGTTATGTTCATCGAATATGAATCCTTAGTCGTTGCCTTTTGTAAAGCAAGGTAGCTGAGGTAACAATAGTTGGCAACATATATTTTAAGGCACACTTTCTCCAAAAGCTTTTATATAAATAGACTGAGAGATGACTTTTATATCAGTATTTTATTCCGGTAATGTGTTGCTTTGTTTAGATTTGGAGCTTACGCGCAAAAATCAAAGCCAAGCCATAATTAAGCGAAGGACTGTTTTGTTTTAATTTTTCTGTTCTATAATACGTTTTCTGAAAGCACTTTGTGAGGTGGGCACAGATTGATGGTAAAAATAGACTAAGGAAGAAATGATAAAGTGCATTATTTCTAGTATTTTTTATGCTTGATTTTTTTCTTTTTTTTTTCTTTTTTAAGTTAACTTTTTGTTCAATTGACACTCATTAGAAAAATTTGTTGATGAGTTTTTTTTTTCTATTGTAAGCATAGGGGCCGGTCTCGGTTAATGCACTAGGTCTGCAAATGATTAGTTGCCAAACGCAGCACCGTTTGAAGCAAATAAACAAGTGTTTTTGAAATGTTCAATCCTTTAGCGTTTTTAGTTTATTTATTTCACTTTTAAACAACAAATTCAATGAAGTATTGATCAGTCCATTAATTCATGAATCAAGGAAAACTAAGAAAAAATTCCAGTCCTGAAATTTGTCAAACTTGCAAAATTTAATTTTCATTAAATAATCGAGATAAATGAAGATGTTTTGTGAACTTTTGTCGTTTAACAAAAATACATATCTTGGCTTCCTAAAAAATGCCAAACTGCACACTTTCGAGAAGTTGAAAAATTAAAAAGTTTGGAATGCAAAATAACGACAAAAATCTCCCATATGTTAATTAACTATGCGCAAAAATTATGCAATATGAGCTAATATTTAGAAAAGTGCCAATTTGAGTCCCAACTGAATTTTCACTAGTATTTCAATAACTAGTTAAAAAAATAATTGTCCCCAGAAAGAAGATAAGGTTCTGCTTTCATTTCATCTAATAACATCAGAAAAAAAAAATTTTTCTTCAGAAAATATTGTTTTTATACATCAAAAATCAGATTGGTAACGTGTCCCCAGTAGCATAGCTTAGCATGCAAACAGGTCATGCGCACTTTCTAACTTCCCAAAAAAACGCACTTGCACAAAAAACGATTCTATTTTTACCCCTTTGTTAATATTTTACTTCATTTTTGTTTTAATCGATTTCTAATTTTCTAGCCGATGCGAAATAAGCGTGTCCCAAGTTCCGCCGTCAGAGTGGTAACAATAATTTCCGATCTATGTTTAAGCTCCCAAAATCATTTCCTGCACCTATACCACCTGATACTGAGTACCTGGTGGGATGTTTTATCGAATCGTAATTTAAAATTTGCATTTCTGCATCTAAAATTGTAGGTAAGATTTTTTAAAGTGATTTTATAAAATGTGTGTCATTTGAGTCATCAGATCGGTAACACGCTCTAAAATGCGCAGTTTTTATTATTTTAAAAATTATTTTATGTATAAGTATTGTCCTTTATTACAAGTAAAAAAACCACGTGTTTGATTTTGGTTTAGTGCGATCGACTCGGAAATAAAAAAAAAACTTTGTCAGTTTGTCAGATCGGTAACAGTCAGAGCGGTAACATTGAAAAACAGCGAATGTGTTACAGAACTAACTCACACGTTTCAGAATTATAAAAAGCTAAAATCATAGGTTTTAGCCATATATATTGAATATTTTTGTTCTTAAAAAATGAAAAGCAATGAGTTTTAGTACAATTGCTTCATTTGTGGTTTGTATGACCTAACAATAGAAGTTAGTAAAATAAGAAAAATTGACACTGCAGAAATTAAGTTAATTAATTATTATTATTTTATTTATTTATTTATTTATTTTTTTGGTGCTTTAATTTCTCATAACTTCGCTAAATAACTAGATAATAACTAGCATGCTAAATTTGAATTTCTGATCAAAAAATTAAATTTCCTGCAACTAATTAAAGAAAAGCAAGCAGCAGAGTTGTGTGTTGTTTCAAAACAAAGCAAATGTTTTATTTGCTTGGATTTGGTAATCTCATAATTTATTTTATCTAAAAATCTTATCGCTCAATTTTATTTCCAAGAAATGCTTTTTTATAATGATATTTGATTTTTTAGCCTAATATATATTTTTAATATAATTATCTTAATTCTATGTTAAAAATGCTAGGAAATGATATCATATTTAGAAATGTTAACGAAGACTGAAAGCATAAACTGAAATATGTAACTCATATTAACATCAGATCTGTAACATTCATCAGATCTGTAACAGCTTAAAAGTGAGTAATCTAAGGAGGGGGTAAATAACTTCCTTGACCTCCCCCTTTTATTTTCTTGCATTTAGACCCAATTTAGACTTAAAATCCGATATTAGTTTTTTTCTGAAAAAAATTTTTTTTTCAGAAAACTCCAACTTCAAATTGGCACTTTTCTAAATATTGGCTCATATATACATTTAAACTGCCCACGGATATTTTTTAAGCGCATTGCTTATTTCTTTAATATGGTAATAAAAAATTTAAATATCGTTTGAATAAACGACATTAAAAGAATGTTAGGCACATACAACAAAACAGCAATAGTTAAAAGAAGAAAAACGTAATAAAAGAAGAAAAAATAACTAAAAGGAAAGCAATAACAAAGAAATAGGCATGGAGAGTAAACCGTTTTGCTGTCGCAATTGAATATGAAAGTTGGAAGCAACATCAAAAATTTAGTTTTAAATTCGGTTCTTGTTCAGAAGCAAACAAAGGATAAATTTTAATTAGAGCAGAATGCTTTACTGTAATGAGAGCTTACGTTTCAGTACGAAATTTACCACTTGAGTACAAAACGTTTTCAGCAACGGATTGAACAAAAGATTAATTGTTATATTCAATGCAAAAATATATGTCTTCAAATTTAATCTCACATTCTTGTTGAATTTATCTCATTCGCCAAAGTGTTCATTATTTGCTCCTGTTAATAAGTGAAAATATACTTGTCACCAAATGTTTTTTGTTAAATGAGATAATATTACCAAAATGTTAATTATTTGTTCCTGTTAATAAGTGAAAATATACTTGTCACCAAATGTTTTTTGTTAAAGGAGATAATATTACCAAAATGTTTATTATTTGTGTCTGTTAATTAGTAAAAGATACTTGCTGTTAAATATTTTAAGCCATGTATTTGTGAATAGAGATTAAAATGTTTATTGTATGTTGTCTGCCAATGTGTGAAAAGATACATGTAGCCAAAGCCCATTTAATTGTCTTGTTGACTATATATTTTTTTTGTGTATGTTTGTGAGTGAAAAGATGCGTGTTGCCAAATTTACTCTTATTTGTTTGTTATATGAATTAATATTATTAAAATGCTTGATAGATAACATGCACTAGAAGCTTCTCTTGCATAAAACTTTTGATTAATGATTAAAGTCTAATTCTTTTAACCTCATTCAAAAAAATAAGTTACAGATTTGAAGAATTCCCTATCGTAGCTGAAGAGAATTCTTATGTCTGAAGAGTATTGTTTAATTTTTAATTCATGATTGCAACAAGCATGTGTTTTCATTTATTTAAAAAAAAATCTAAAATAAGCCTAAAATAATAATAATAATAATAGTAGTAGTAATTATGCACTCTAAAATATCTCAAAACCATCCTGTTAAAAAATATTAAAAAAAAAAAAAACAGAACTGTAGGAAACATGATTAAAATTTGTCTTAATGAAAAATCAAAAGAAGTAACGCCTAACAGAGTGGCTATTGTAATCAAAGCCAGAGGAGTCTAACTGCATATCGAATGCTTTTTTGCTCAATTACATTCACTGTATTCTCCACTGAGAAGACCACAAAAGTGTTTTTATATTTCATTTATTTCCCGGGAATCAAAATGTATTCCGCTTTTCGATGACTTACACTTTTTTTTTTATTCTGTCTGTCTGAAGCACTAAAGATTAATTTTTGTTCAATGCAAATTAATTAAATCTGGCTTTAAAACTAATCCAACCTATTGACATTAGAATAGATGAATTGGATTGAAAAAAAGTGTTTCTTTGCTACAAGGGGACAATTTTTAGCGAAAAAATGTGAATTGATAGCACAAAATTGCCATACTTTTGGCCAATAATAAAGATAAAAGGCTAAAAATGGTTCCAAATGCACTTCCGTATTACTTATTTGAAGTGCTTTGGAAATAAAGGGGTTGTGTGACAAAACCGAAATTGCGAGTAATTAAAGTTCTAAGTTTTATTGTTATAGTTGCTGCAGCATTTTGTTTTCTGGTTTGTCGTTAAGTGTGCGCATGAAACTGCTTTAATGCATATACTTTTTGAAGTATCAAGTTTTCTTTGCTTACCTGTATCCATTGCTTAGTCCAGAGTGTTCATTTTTTTAAATGTAGCATAGCCCATTAATCCTCCAAGCCCTTCATTTATCAGAATTCATTAACTGTGCACGTCTTTCACGTCAGCTAAAAGTAAAAAATGTACCTACAATCCCCTCCCCCTCTCAAAAGTCAAGAAAAAAAATCCGAAACATTTTAGAAGTTCAGGAGAGTCACTATTATTAGAATATCATCGTGAATGGCTCTTGATCAGAAAAAGTTCAGTCTAAAAATACGGTACCCTCGGGCTACACGTGTAAAGTACAAAGAAAAAAAAATCCATGCATATGAGGTCTTTAATACTTCGAGTCACGGTCAAATAGTGAAAAGGGAAAAGTTTGAAGAATAGAAAAAGAGTTCGCCTTAGGCAAGATTTAAATTACTTAAAAGCAAACTCGTGTCACGCGACGTAATAAATTCTGATTTGGAGCAAGAAGAGTATTTTTTTGTCAGTGGAAAATGTCGTATAAGAACATTGTCGATAAGAAAGGAGTTGGGTTTTTTTTTCTGCATATGTGTTTTATTGTGAAAGTCATACTGATTTTTCTTTTCATCACCGCATTATTTTAACTTTTTTGTTCATTTATTGTTGTTGAGAATTTTATGTAAATTAGGTTAGGTGGCGCTGCGACGAAGCTTAAAAGGTTTTTCTTCGTGGCATCGTGCTAGTCTGGTCGAGTCTGTTCTGTTGTTTTCTGTTCGTTACAATTTTGGTTTGTTTTATTCAGCAGGTTGCTGTATTATGATTTAAATAGCGTATCGAATAAATTTCAAGTTTCTTTTATTGCAAGTTGTGATACTTTGGACTCAACAACCATTAGCAAAGGAACCAACGATTGATAGTATAAACAATTGTTGTTATTTAGGCCGAAAAGTATCAGAGGACGGAAGTAGTAACTGTATTTTTAAAGACTGTTCTTTTGAAAAGGTTTCTTGAAAGCATTTTTGCACGGAAAATCTGAGCAGTGCATGTAAAAAGACATCTAAATAATATATATATATATATATATATATATATATATATATATATATATATAACGAAGTATGTATGTATGTATATTTGTATGTTTGCTCCTTATACAAATCCACACTTTTCGTTGAATTTTCATCAAACTTGGTACGGAGGTTCCTTGATGCACTAGAATTCACATAGGAGTGGTTTTGAAATTTTAAAAAAATCCGAAAAGCTCAAATTCAAATTTTTTTGTCTCACAATATCCATTTTCTTTCAATTTTAAATATATAGAGTAAAAAAATAAGCTTTTAAGCATACAAATTGATGAAATTTAACACATTTAAATATGAGTATTTTCCAACAAAGATTACGATTAACAATGAATTATCAATTTGAGGCTCACCTATTTCATTTTAGCATTAAATAAGTTAAACATAATACAATACCGGGAAACGTGGGGTAATAAGCTAGTTATTTTAATACAGAACATACTAAAGGACTTAAAATAGAAATGTTTGACTTGTATTTAAGCGTGCAACATTTTTTCATAAATTTAAACTGAAAAATTTGATGAAGAATGAAGATATTTTACTGTTCTTGCCTAAACATTTAACTAAATATGCCGAATATTTTCTTTTCATGCCGAATATTTTCTTTGAGAGATAAAAGTGCTTAGTTTGCTTAAATTTCATTTGGTCAAAATGTTGCTTAAGAATTTAGAAGTAAGTAAAAGTCACTCGACAAAAAATTAATCAGGAAAAATTTATTTATTAATTTAGTTTTTAAACCTCATTTTCTAATGGCACGAACTCACGGATTTGGAGAATATTTTGGATTTAGGTCAATTGGCATTAGATATGTACCCAAGTAAAACGGTTTTACTACACAGGTGCTAGTTTTGCTGCAACGAGGGTCCTAAACTTTCAGTTCCGCTTCAGAAATACATAAGCGTTTTTTTATGTTGTTAAAGTGTATTGTTAGTATATATATCAGTACATCTGTTGGCGCAGTATATGTGTCATGTATAGTTGACACATATTGTGCAAATTGCTTGCATTCACTGTAGAATAAATTGCGTTCAATTCTAATTTCTAACACTTTGCATGCGGATGTATTTTTACGTAACCTCTAGCGGCAGACTGCGCAAATCGTAAAAATACGCTGCCCGCATGCCAAGTGTTAATATACTTAAATTGAATCCTGCTTCCACTTTTAATTTAAAAATATTTGCAATCGCAGTTTAATTACAAAAAAAAACTGAAATTATTTATCATGAGAGTTTTCTCATGATAAATACGAGGCGCATTTTTAAAGTAAGTACCGTTTTGACATAAATAAAAAACACAAAAATATCCTTACAGTTGTATTTTTGCATAAAAGCCCCTACCTTGAACTACTTTTCTACATAATTGCCGTTAAATGTAAGGCACTTATGATATCTTACAATCAGCTTCAAAAAACGTCCATCGATTGAGAGTGCCGCCGACTGTTAAGTACGTGCAGTAATTCGTTTTTTAACAGAAAAGGGTTAAAAGCTACCGATAGTCATTGCGAAATTTCTTCAGTATATGGTGAAACAATTATGAGCTATGCAATGGTTAGGATTTGAGTCCTAGCGTTCAAAGATAGCACACCAAGAAATGGAGCGTAGTCGACCTTCCTTCATCAATGAAGATTTTGTGCAAATGCAGCCCAGATCGAGCCTCCAGGGACTACTACCTGTTTTTTCATACAAAGAAGCACCTCGGCGGCTAGCTAGTGCCACGACAATGACGTGCCAGGTTGATCGCGATGCAGTGGCGGCATATTTCTTTGAAGAGGGACTTTAAAGCTGATTGTACCATATGATAAGCGCCGTTCTGCTGGTGGCAATTATGTAGATAAGTAGTTTAAGGTATGGGCTTTCATGTAAAGAAAAAAATATACAGGTATCTTTACTCGTTTTTAATTTATACCGAAACGTTACTTACTTTAAAACTAAGCCTCGTAATTACAATCGAAACCAATCATTACAACAACGATTAAAAATGAAGTATAGTCAATGCTGAAAGATTGACTTACAATAGTTAAGTTCAGTTTATAAGTTAGTTTTTAATGTACACTCAGGCACATTGAAAATAGCGACCCAAGAAGAAATCGTCGGATTGAAATGAAATTTAATACACATAATGATACAGATGAGAGACTCACTTGATCTCAAAATCAAGACAATTAAGAGCCATTATTTTGAAATTCAGACAAGGTGTGGCAGTGACCATTTTTGATTTTTCTCATTTTTTTATATGTCAAAGTAGGTCATGAGAAATGAACATTCCGAAGTTTGCAGCCCCCCAAAAAATTTTGTTCGCTCGGTAAAAATTCGCAAAGTTTGATGTTATGCAGCGCTTTTTTGGTAAAACGGCTGAAAGACGCATTTCAGTGCGCTGTAGTTTTTTACAGAAACGCCACCACATGGTTATGTTTACATTTATTGATTGTACAATGTGTAGTTATGAGGACCTCATAGTTATTAGGGTTGGGGTGTGTTTCTTTCTTCAGTTAAGGGGCCGCAAAGTATGGTTTTTAAACCATTTTCGCTCGACTTTGAGCTGCGCTATTTCCCCCCTAAAAGCAACCCCCTGAATTTTTTTTAACATATACTGAAAATTTATACTATGAAGAGAATATGTGGTACGAAAATTGTTTAATATCTCATTGCTTTAAAGAGAAAAAGACTTAGACATTTTTCAAATTTTCAAAATTTGCGGTTTTTTGATCGCATTTAACTCAAAACAGCAACTCTAGGGAAAAAAAGCTTACATGGATTATGGAACCTACAGATGTGCAGAATAACGTAAGAAAGAAAGTTGCGTGGGGTCTCGTCTCGTTTTCAAGAAAATAATTTTTTTGTAGCTCATTTTAATGCTTTTTTCTCATAGTAAAATGTGTCCATCAAGTAGGTCAAATCTGCTGAAACTCTAAGTATATAGTAAAGATATATTTATATTTGTATAAGGAAAGAGAAAAAGACTAAAAACACTTAATTTTGTCAAAATTTTTTATAATTTTTATTTTTTTAATTGCAATTAACTCAAAAAACGTGAAATCCTGAGACTATTATTGAATGCACATATTACTAGCTTTGAAATATTGGGAAAAGTAAATTCGGTGAGGTATCTTCAGATGTATTCTAGTGGGAGGTCACAGTGACCTCCCGAAAAATTTCATGATCGAAAAATTTTGCTAATGATTCGGTAAAGTTGGAAACAATACTGCAACATTGAACTTTTCTATTTATTTATTTTTTACATGTTATGATTATTTTTTTATATTATATGATACCTACATATGTGTAAAACGACGTGTAAAATAAAGCGGCCAGGGGTCTCTTCTAGTTTTACAGGAAAAAAAATGTAGCAGATTTTAATGCGTTCTCCTCTAGTAAAATGTGTCCAGTATGTAGGTCAGATCTGCTAAAATTTAAAATATATGAGGATAATTTAAGTATGTGTGTATAGTAATTTTTGAGCGTATAGTAATAGTGAAAAAGAATCACAGCACTTAATTGTGTCTAAATTTTTAGAACTTTTAGCTTCTTATTGCAATTATATTAAAAAACGATAAATCGTTACTGAAGGAATTATTGAATTTACATATTACTAGCTGGCAATGACTGGAAATATTCGATAAAGTAAGTACTGTGAGGTATTTTTAGAGGCTCCCCAATGGGAAGTCAAAGGAGGTCACTGTGACCTCCAGAAAATTTTCATATTCGAAAATTTTTATGAAGATTCAGCAACTTTAGAAACAATACTGCAACATAGAAATTTTCTATTTATTTATTTATTTTTTACATGTGGGCTTGATCGTATTTCATCATTCGGAAAAATTGAGAAATTCCTTTGGCAAATTAAGAACATCTTCTTGAGAAGTATAAGATACTCATGGGCACTGGAATTTTTACAAAATACGATCAAGCACACGTGACAAAAATGTATCATTGAAAAATCTCAATGTTACAATAATTTCCAAATTTACCGAACCGTCAGCAAAATTTTTCGATCATGAAATTTTCGGGAAGTCACTGTGACCTCCCACTAGAATACATCTGAAGAGACCTCACCGAATTTAGTTTTTCGAATATTTCAAAGCTAGTAATATGTGCATTCAATAATAGTCTCAGGATTTCACGTTTTTTGAGTTAATTGCAATTAAAAAAATAAAAATTAAAAAAAAATTAGACAAAAATAAGTGCTTTTAGTCTTTTTCTCTTTCCCTATACAAATTTAAATATATCATTACTATATACTTAGAGTTTCAGTAGATTTAAAACATCAAAGCTACTTGATGGACACATTTTACTATGAGAAAAAAGCATTAAAATGAGCTACAAAAAAAATTATTTTCTTGAAAACGAGACGAGACCCCACGCAACTTTCTTTTTTACGTTATTCTACACATCTGTAGGTTCCATAATCCATAAAAGCTTTTTTTTCCTAGAGTTGCTGTTTTGAGTTAAACGCGATCAAAAAACCGCAAATTTTGAAAATTTGAAAAATGTCTAAGTCTTTTTCTCTTTAAAGCAATGAGATATTAAACAATTTTCGTACCACATATTCTCTTCATAGTATAAATTTTCAGTATATGTTAAAAAAATTTCGAAGGGTTGCTTTTAGGGGGGAAATAAAGCAGTTCAAAGTCGAGCGAAAATGGTCTAAAAACCATACTTTGCGGCCCCTTAACTGAAGAAAGAAACACACCCCAACCCAAATAACTATGGGGTCCTCATAACTACACATTGTACAATCAATAAATGTAAACATAACCATGGGGTGGCGTTTCTGTAAAAAACTACAGCGCACTGAAATTCGTCTTTCAGTCGTTTTACCAAAAAAGCGCTGCACAACATTAAACTTTGGGAATTTTTACCGAGCGAAAAAAAATTTTGGGGGGGCTGCAAACTTCAGAATGATCATTTCTCATGACTTACTTTGGCATATAAAAAAATGAGGAAAATCAAAAATGGTCACTGCCAAAATTTCCCTTTTTTGTTCGATTTTCAAAATAATGGCTCTTAAACAAATTAACAGGGTGAGCAACGACACAAATACAGGGAATCTGTACAATGTCGAAACTTGGCAAATTCAGTTCGATGCTTTCTTCTTGGGTCGCTGTTTTCAATGTGCCTGAGTGTATTTCGCGTGAAGAATACAGTGATGAAATTAGATACTACATCTGCTAAAACAAAGTTGTCACCACGGAAAAACAAAATAGCCCATTGCTCAAAAATTTTGTTAAAAAGGTAGGACTGTGGTACTGCTATCAGTTGAGAATTTTTCAAGATTTTTTGCTTCAAACTGCCTTATACTTTCACATAAGTAATTGTTACAGTTTTCTTTTAATAGTATATATGTGTACGTGACGATAAATTGAAAGCTTTGGTTGGTGTAAAAAAAATCTCTGTCAAAAATTTGCAATAATTCTTCACTTAACAAAAGAGTTATTCCAACTACATTTATCACAATAAAAAACACGCTATCACAAAATGCTCACTTTTGTACCATCATTGAAGAAGCAACTATGAATAGATTGCTTCAATTTCATAACAGTTTTTGTGTATAAGAATGAAAGAAAATATAGAAGCAATTCAGCAGATTTCACAAAAGCCAAAATTATGTTAACGGTGACACTAAATAACAGGCTCTCAACCCCCATTACATGAGTTGTTCTGGTAAATTTTTCTTTTAAAAAATTCTTTTTTTTTTTAATGCTAAAACAAAGGAATTTATGTGGCATCACAGTATTAATTATTTATGAGTATATCCAAGTGCCACGTTAAACAACGAAGTTTCTCATTTTTTCCACCTTATCTTCTTTTGTTTAAACACTTAATTTAGTCTTCATTTATCATATCATTTAGAGTTTCGTGTGCAAAACTGTTCTTTTAAAATGCTGAAACTTGAGCTTCTTGAGCTTGAAGATGGCAACATTGTTCTTAAAAGTGCAAATTTATCATCTCGCGTTTTGCAGAATGGCTTGCGAACTTTTTTTTTTTTTAATTTCACTCGCACCATGCACGCATAAGAATATTTTAGAAAGTTTCCCGTAAAAGAGAGGAAAATAAACAAAGGGTGAGTCATTTTACCTAAGTTTACATAAATGTCTCTTAAATAATATTACATAGAAATCAATTAAATTTCTGATCTAGTGCGAATAAGAATCACTCAAAGTTGAAAAAAGAGCGCAAGTTTTGAAAGAAAAACTTTTTGATTCGCAAATTAAATCATATGGAAAACAAAATCAAATCGAAATGAAAAACTGCACTATAGCTTAAACTTTAGGTTAACTTAATCCTTAAAAAAATCTCAAAAATAGTTAAAGTCATGAAGTGTTCTGTTTTTATTAAAGTCTTTTATGTGTGTTTTTTTCCTAAGCTTTTATTAGAAAACAAAACTTTTATGATAAAATCATATTAAAAAAATGTATCTGAGATTACGAGCCCATGCAGTAAAAAAATCCTTTTTTAATTTCCTCCAACAAAATAATTAAAATGTTCTTTCCCAAGACATTAGTTTTATAATGTTTTAGACATTCTTAAACTATGCTTCAATACACATTATTTTTAATCCTTTACACCGACAATAGTTTACGTATTATTGAACTGGCATTGACTAGCTAATGGTTACTTTTTTATAAAAACTCCCCTAAAGTTATTGCTAGACGAGAAAAGACCAACTGTTAGTTATTTTACTGTGATGGATAAAATGAAAAAAGTGAGCTGATTTTTCAAGTCATAAAAAGTAAGTTATTTACAGTAAACTAGTGATAAAAGAGCAAGATAAAACTTCTCTACTAATAATAAAGCTGAAGGTAGGTCTGTCTTTCCTTCTTTCCTTCTTTCTGTCTGTTACGCGCGTAGCGCCAAAACCGTTCGATCAATTTTCATGACACTTGGCACAAAATTAGTTTGTAGCATGTAGTTTTGCACCTCGAAGCGATTTTTCGAAAATTCCATTTCGTTCTTTTTCTATTCGAATTCTTAACGGAAATTCGATAAAATAGGGAAGAAATATTTCATACACATTTTCAAGTCTTATGTCATTCGAAAGCTTGAAATTTTCTGCACAAAATGAAGTTTTTTCGAAGTTTCTACGATCATCAGGAGAGCTGTAACAATTGTTTTTAGAATCAAGGAATTCAAGGCTTACCTTCAGTAAAGCAAGCCAAACGATTCTAAAATGGTTAAGCTCGAGAATAAAATTTATTTGAAAATAGAAATGAAATGAATTATTTTATCAACGGAAATCAACTTTTCATGTTGTTACCATGGTTACGTGTTCATACTTAGGGCCATGCTCCACATCAGCGTAAAACGCGACCGAAACTGAAGGCAGAAACCGAAAATCCGGGTACTTTCCATAGGAACACCATTGAACCCATTTTACGCTTCTGCCTAATTTTTCTGCTTTACGTCGATGTGGAGCATGGCCCTTATTTTTGTTTCGTTCTTTTTCCAGCGTTGCCAGACATAGTATTTTTGATACTACGGTAGTATTTTTTTTGGCCCAAATAAGGAGCGTAGTATTTTTCTGGCAACCCTGTTTCCAATATACTAATGACTTAATTAAAAGATTTGGTGGATTTTTTTTTTTTTATTTTCATAGATTTCGCATTTCAGCAATATTGATTTTGGCAACGTTTGGAAACAGTAGTAGGCGCGTCTATCGCCCATTTAGCGAGTAAAGGGTACCCAAAGCAAAGATTAACCAAATATCGTATAAATTGAGGCATTGCATCGTTTTTTTTAAAGTGTTTCATTTCGGCAAATGTATTGTTTGTTTTTAAAGCTAGGAAAAGAAACTTTCTTCTTTCAAATTTTGGTAAGATTTCTGTTGGTTTCTGTGAGCGACAAAATTGTTCTTATTTTCTCTCTTGGCTTATTTTTGTGCATCTCCCCTTGGGGTTGCATTCGAATGTCCCAAGGGGGTGTTTTACCAATTTTATGGAGTAAATCAATCAGTGTTAATTTCAATGTAGACACAAGTGATATGAATTGGCGCGACCACTTGGCGATATATCGCCAAGCTTTCGGTCGCCAAGTATTTGTCGCCAATTTGGCGATTTTGGGGGGGGGATTCAATTTGGCTCTATTGGCGATATTTTGCGAAAAATCCACTGAATGATGTTAAAACCGGCGATATTTAGGATATTAATCATTGTAAAACATTTTTTTTGCATTGTTTCGTGTCAAACTAGAGATATAAATGTTTGAATTGTTATCTTGATCACTCCAAGCACTATTTTAGCACTTAAGTCATCTACTAAGAAATTTACACGTAAAAGGAAGTAGTGTGGGGTCCAAACCAGATTTTTATATCATATACTTTGAAGGAATTATAGTTGAATTATAACTAAAATAGAGCACTTTTTCTGCTATATCAAGTATTTTACAAATGATCTTTTAATTTTATACCACAGGCAAAGCCGTGCGGGTACCGCTAGTTCAAAATAAAAATAAAATAAGACTTTGACATTAGAATAATTTTCTAGTTAGCAGTCTATTTCTGAGTGCTCTGCAGTAAAGATTAAAAACTTTAGGTATTTTTTTTCTTCCCAAGATTTTTTTTTTTATTTCTTATACATGTATGAAATTTAAAAATTAGCTTGTATGCTATCAAAATTTAAGAAAAATTGTTAAGTGCCATTTTTTAAAAATATATGATTTAAGAAATATCTTAATGTACAGCAGAGCTTTATTTTTAGACGTTTTGCATTTTTCTTGAGAGAAAACTCCACAATAATTAGTTATTTTACTAACGAAAATTAGTATCACAATATTGATAATTTTATTTCGATCAAAATTACTTTTTTGGTAGGAAAAGAAATTGGATTGCTTATTTTTGAAAAAAAAAAAAGCTTTAGAAATCAGAAATATTTTTTGAAAGAATTCAAAAGAAGAAAAAACGTGCAGCATGTTACAACCTTTTGCGCGGCTTATAATATTTAAAAAGTAATCATAACAATTCTAAAATAAAATACGCAATTGTGGTCAGAGAGGGGATTATTCACGTGTTTCAGCTTTGCACTGAACAAAAAAAAAAAAGCACAAAATGCTTTATTGCCAGTAAAAGCAGACCGAAAGACACACATTCACCCCGTCTCAAAACTCTACTTTCCAATTTTTGATTTTTGAATACTTATTTATGTTATTTATTTTGACGTTTTTTTCCTCTTATTCTAAGCGATATTTTTACAATACATTTAGCCTTCTTTCAAGTCTTAATGTTTTGTTCATTTATCAATTCCTTTTTTATTTTTATTCATTTTTTACGGGAAAGTAGGCAAACGACATCCGACAAAAACAATCTTATTTGGATGTTTCTACATTCATAAGCTTATTTATATGTCTGAATTAAGAGGGATTCCTTTTAACTACAGAACATGTGTGGAAGCTTTCCGAATTTTTTACGCATTTTTTAAGTTAGCTTGAGTTTGTTTTTAGGAGAAATGCATTATTTATTGTTTTCGCGAAAAAGTTATTGATACGTCTTGCGTTATTAAAATACCAGCTTATTAACCAGCGCTTTCCGGGTGCATATTAAAAACGTTCGCAAAAATTAGAATTAAATGTCTCTCGGAATCTCTAATTTTTCTGCATCATACAATATTTGTGCCAATGTTCGAAGGTAATTAGAACATGAATTATAATTATTTTTTACTTATTTCATGTTAAAATGAAACAGGTGATCCTTGATAATTCATTGTTAATCGTCATCTTAATAGGAATATACTCATATTTAAATGTGTTAAATTTTATCAATTTGTACGCCTAAAAGCTTATCTCTACTACTCTATGTATTCAAAATTGAAAGAAAATGGCCATGTTGTGACAAAACATTTGAATTTTGAGCTTTTTGGATTTTTTTTTTTTTTTTTTTAACTTCAAAACCCCGCCTATGTGAATTCTAGTGCATCAAGAAACTTCTTTGCCAAGTTTGATGAAAATCCGACGAAAACTGGATTTGTATAAGGAACAAACATACAAACAAATATATATACGTGCGTCCATTTATATATGTATAGATTTGGACAAAATATTGTTTTAAAGTACTTCTAATTTTAATCTTATTTTGACGTGGTGGGCTTAGCATCATAATTAATAACTGAAATGCTTGTGTTGAGGCCACTTATAGTTCCTTCCTTTATCCTGCACACCATTTATACTTTAACCTTTTTGCGGTGAATCGAAGAGTAAACACGAAAGAAAAGACTTGATATATTTTAAATAGAAACAACAAACAAAATAATTCTTTCGAATTATTTTGTATGGAAACAACAAACTTTATTCATAAGGTCTTGACATTTTGCAAAACCATGTCACACAAAATCAGTACCTTAAACATTCATGCATGCAATTCTTGTTTCAGATTTATAAGGCAAAATCACTTCGAAGATGGAATCGACAAACTTTATTAAATTTTGCCTCCACGGAAAAACTCTCCTCTGAAGATGAACTTCCCTTTTTTTTCACTGTTATCAGAAAACAAAGGCTCGCAAATGCATCAAATAAACCCTTTCTGCCATTCAAAAATGAAGTTCAAGAAAGTAATTTTATTTGCGATACCCCACAACTTAAAAAATCCATTCGAAATAAATTATTTTAAAAAGGAACACTGTAAAAAATGGATGTTGTTTTTACAGTACTATACAGTTAATTTTATAGTAACAAACTGTAAAATTACTAATTTTACACTACTAAACTGTAAAATTGCGACTTTACAATAATTAACTGTAAAATTTCTAGTTTTGCAGCTTATTACTGCGCATTTTACAGTCTTAAGCTGGAACCTCTGCTGCCAGTATTATACTGTTATTTTTACAGTATAATACAGCTTATTTTGAGATAATAAACTGTAAGGGCCCTGCTCCACATCAGCGTAAAACGCGATGGAAACCGAAGGCAGAAACCGAAAATCCGGGTACTTTCCATAGGAACACTAAGTAATCCATTTTACGTTTCTGCTTTATTTTTCTGCTCTACACCAATGTGGAGCAGGGCCCTAAAAGTATGGTAATAAACTGTAAAATTGCTAGTTTTACATTTTATTACTGTAGATTTTAGTTTTAAAGTGGAATCTCCGCTGCCAGTATTATATTGTAAAAACAAGGGTTTATAGTTTGCAGTGTACCTCTTAAACTTAGAATATGGTACTTCAAACCAAATGAAGTTTTTTTTTTTTTTAAGTTCATTTGTTCATTGTTTAAAAGTTCATTTCCGTGTTTATATTCATAGATGCTGTGTGAACTCTAGAGTGCAGGCTGCTCACAGGGTAGAAATTTTGCTATCTCTTGATACCACTTTCAACCCCGTCTCCGCATCACAATTCGCAGAAATTCAGAGTTTGATGTATCGCGCCTTGTAATACCAATTTAAACAAGATTTTCTCGACCGTCTCAGCTTTAAATTAGTTTTAAACTTTAGAAAGAAGCCTTTGATAAAAAGACTGATAAGAAACATGGCCGGATTTGAATGCGTTTTATACAGGGTGACCACTTGGAAGAGAACACTATAGCAAGCAAGAATCACTTTGGAACATATTTTGGAACGTCGCCCCCTCCCACGCTCCCCTTTGAGGGATTCTTTTCCAGCAATTTTCGATTTTGAAGCTCAAAAAAAGGCAATTTTAGATGATCTTTGGTGATACTATATGAGAAACGGTTGAGATTTAGGGCTCTGATCTGGAATTTTTTCGAAATTGAAGACCGAAACATTTAACAAGTATGTGTTAACCAGGATATGTGGTAAAAAAGAGGCAAGTAGAAAAAAAAGCAATCGTCCCTCCTTTGGAACATTTATGAATCCACCCTTACCAAAGTTCTGGCATGTATACATACAATAAATCATTTTTAAAGGTTGTTGTTGAAGTGAGATTTATTTAATTTAAAAACTATCATTAATAAATCAATATATTATTTCAGAGTTCCCATTTTGATTTCCTTATAAAACATAATGAAACAAAGTAAAAATAATTCCATCAATACGTAACAGCAAGCGTTGCATTGAAATGAATTCTTAAATAAAAATTTCAATAATTTATTTTTTCTGCAATAATTAGAAAAATAACACATTTACAAGCTTCTAATTTTCCTTTCATGGGTAAAAATTTCTGACCATCAAAAGACTTATTTTGAATCAAACCTCTAAGGAGCCAGTTCGTGGGATAAGATTTTTTCGGAAAGGTTCTTGCATAAAATGAAGCTTAGTAATTTTAAGACGCATGCCGCATTTAATATTTATTTTCAAATCCTAGATTCAAATAAATGAATTCAATAGACGCTTGCCTCAAAAAATATTTTGTAAATCTGTTTACAATTTTCTCAAAAACTAAAATAGGTATTTTACTTTGAGAATTTATCTACCTTTTTTACCATCGTTTTTGGTCTCTTTAAGGTTTGGTAATATATTCAGTCTGAGATGTCTTCCAAATTCCATGGAGTGACATTTTCGTTAGACTTATTTCTCAGCAAAAATATAACCATTGCCGCATTTATAATTACATAAGAAAACAGAATAAATACAAACAAAAACTGTTTTGAATTTGATGGTTTGAAATATTGATAGTGAAGTAGTAAACGATGTATAGTTTAGAATACAGAAAATCTTAAAAGGTTTGAGGAAGGAAAGAGTTGAAACTTTTTTAAATGCTGAAGGAACTGCTGTCAAATGTACAAGTACGAAAAATGCTAAACAAAGCTAATATGAAGCTTAAAACATATGGTTCTATATTAACCCTTAGTTTGGCAATGTATCCTACAGGATACATCACTTTCTACATTTTTTAATTTGAATTAGGAACCTATAACCCTACCCTTTTAACCTATAGCATTATTCGAACCTTCTTTTTTAACATCTGTCTTTAATGTGACTATTTACAAAGCAACGCATTCAGTATTAAGTTTATAAGTGTTACAGTGTGTTCTACCAAAACAACATGACGTCACGTCGATTACAGGTATGTTCTCTTCTATTTTTTAATTTCTTTTGTATTTTGATTTGTATAATAATTTATGAGCTAATGTTTAGAAAAGTGCCAATTTGAGTCCCAAGTGAATTTTCACTAGTATTTCAATAACTAGTTAAAAAAATAATTATCCCCAGAAAGAAGATAAGGTTCTGCTTTCATTTCATCTAATAACATCAGAAAAAAAAATTTTCTTCAGAAAATATTGTTTTTATACATCAAAAATCAGATCGGTAACGTGTCCCCAGTAGCAAAGCTTATCATGCAAACAGGTCATGCGCACTTTCGAACTTCCCAAAAAAATGCACTTGTACAAAAAACGATTCTATTTTTACCCCTTTGTAAATATTTTACTTCATTTTTGTTTTAATCGATTTCTGATTTTCCAGCCGATGCGAAATAAGCGTGTCCCAAGTTCCGCCGTCAGAGTGGTAACAATCACTTCCGATCTATGTTTAGGCTCCCAAAATCATTTCCTGCACCTATACCACGTGATAATGAGTACCTGGTGGGATGTTTTATCGAATCGTAATTAAAAATTTGCATTTATGCATCTAAAATTGTGGGTAAGATTTTTTAAAGCGATTTTATAAAATGTGTGTCATTTGAGTCATCAGATCGGTAACACGCTCTAAAATGCGCAGTTTTTATTATTTTAAAAATTATTTTATATATAAGTATAGTCCTTTATTACAAGGGAAAAAACCACGTGCTTGATTTTGGTTAAGTGCGATCGACTCGGAAATAAAAAAAAAAAACTTTGTCAGTTTGTCAGATCGGTAACAGTCAGAGCGGTAACATTGAAAAACAGCGAATATGTTACAGAACTAACTCACACGTTTCAGAATTGTAAAAAGCAAAAATCATAGGTTTTAGCCATATATATTGAATATTTTTGTTCTTAAAAAATGAAAAGCAATGAGTTTTAGTACAATTGCTTCATTTGTGGTTTGTATGACCTAACAATAGAAGTTAGTAAAATAAGAAAAATTGACACTGCAGAAATTAGGTTAATTAATTATTATTATTTTATTTATTTATTTATTTTTATTTATTTATTTATTTATTTTTTTTTTTTTTTTTTTTGGTGCTTCAATTTCTCACAACTTCGCTAAATAACTAGATAATAACTAGCATGCTAAATTTGAATTTCTGATCAAGAAATTAAATTTCCTGCAACTAATTAAAGAAAAGCAAGCAGCAGTTATGTGTTGAAAAAGTTGAAGTTGTGTGTTGTTTTAAAACAAAACAAATGTTTATTAGCTTGGATTTGGTAATCTCAGAATTTATTTTATCTAAAAACCTTATCGCTCATTTTTATTTCCAAAAAATGCTTTTTAATAATGAAATTTGATTTTTTAGCCTAATATATATATTTTAATATAACTATCTTAATTCTATGTTAAAAATTCAAGGAAATGATATCATATTTAGAGATGTTAACGAAGACTGAAAGCATAAACTCAAATATGTAACTCATATTAACATCAGATCTGTAACATTCATCAGATCTGTAACGGCTTAAAAGTGAGTAATCTAAGGAGGGGGTAAATAACTTCCTTGACCTCCCCCCTTTTATTTTCTTGCATTTAGACCCAATTTAGACTTAAAATCCAATATTAGTTTTTTTCTGCAAAAAAAATTTTTTTTTCAGAAAACTCCAACTTCAAATTGGCACTTTTCTAAATATTGGCTCAGATGTAGTTGTATTGTAAATAAATACTTGATTAAATTTTATAAGAAGGTTTTTATGTATTCTTATTTGCTACTTTGGCAGTGTATCCTACAGGATACACAATTTATAAAACCGATTTTCTTTTCATTTTTCCCATGAAATTTTTTTTAACTATACACTGAAGTGACAAAAGTCATGGGATACCTCTTAATATCGTGTCGGCCCTCCATTTGCCCGGCGAAGTGCAACAACTCGACGTGGCATGGACTCAACAAGTCGTTGGAAGTCTTCTGCAGGAATATTGAGCCATGCTGTCTCGATAGACGTCCATAATTGTGAAAGCGTTGATGGGGCAGGATTTTGGGCACGAACAGACCTCTCGATGGTGTCCCATAAATGCTCAATGGGATTCATGTCGGGCGATCTAGGTGGCCAAATCATTCGTTGGAATTGTCCGGAATTTTCTTCAAACCAATTGCGAACAGTTGTGGCCCGGTGACATGGCGCATTGTCATCCATAAAAATCCCATCGTTGTTTGGGTACATGAAGTCCATGAATGGCTGCAAGTGATCTCCAAGTAGCTGCACATAAGCATTTCCAGTCAATGTTCGGTCCAGTCGCACTAGAGGACCAAGTCCATGCCATGAAAAAACAGCCCACACCATTACGGAGCCACCACCAGCTTGAACAGTGCCTTGCTGACAGTTTGGGTCCATGGCTTCGTGGGGTCTGCGCCACACTCGAACCCTACCATCGGCTCTTACCAGCTGAAATCGTGACTCATCGGACCAGGCCACGGTTTTCCATTCATCTAGGGACCAACCGATATGCTCACGTGCCCACGAGAGTCGCTGCAAGCGATGTCGTTCTGTCAGTAAAGGCACTCGAGTCGGTCTTCTGCTGGAATAGCCCAAGAAATCCAAATTTCTCCGCACAGTTCTAGCAGACACGTCCATTGTACGTCCCACATTGATTTCTACGGTGATTTGACGCAGTGTTGCTTGTCTGTTAGAATTTACGACTCTTTGCAGACGTCGCCGGTCTCGATCTTTAAGTGCAGGCGGTCGACCACTGCGCTGTCCATGGTGGGATGTTATGCCTGAAATTTCATACTCTCGGCACACTCTTGACACAGTGGATCTGGGAATGTTGAATTCTCTAGCGATTTCCGAAATGGCATGACCCATGCGTCTAGCTCCGACTAACATTCCGCGTTCAAAGTCTGTTAATTCACGTCGTGCGGTCATCATCACGTTAAAACCTCTTCACATGAATAACTTGAACAGAAATGAAAGCTCTGTAAAAGCACTGCGCATTTATACCTGTTCTATGCGATGCTACTGCAATCTGAAAATTTGCATATTGCTATCCCATGACTTTTGTCACTTCAGTGTATAATACGAGTATTTATGCATTTTACCCCAAAAAAACTAAAATAAAAACATTTTGTCAAAATTTTAAAATTTTTGATATGTGCCAAACTAAGGGTTAAAGGAAAGTTGTCGAAGCGAATAAGGAAAAAAGTTGTTTAATGTTATTTAAAAAGATTCATTCAAATCTCATAGCGCTATAAGTAATCTTAGGACCAAGAAAAAAATTTAAGCACCAGACCAATCCTCAGTTCATTGAGAAATTTAATTTAAAGATGCTTCTGAAGCATTCTTGTTCTACAACAGCTAGTAATCAAGATTTTTTTAGTCACCCTGGCGCCCGGGTTTTGGTGGATCCTGTCATCCGACTTCATCAACTTGAAAGAAAAGTTAACTGTGATGAAAATGAAAGAGCTTTCAAAAAATTTTGCAGTAAATAAGTATTTTTCAAAATCACAACGATGAAATGAGCAGTATGAACTCGAAGTATAGAAATATTTTCGAATTTATGAATATTCTAAGCAAAAGAAAGAAGACAGCTTGCTTGATACCATAAAAAGAAATGGCAAGAAAATGAAAAGTTAGGGGATTTATGTGTCACCAACTTCATTAGTCGTAAAAGGCCGAGCCCGCGAAAGCAAAGGAGTTCTTGAAAATTTACAAGTTAAAACTGTCTTAGGACATGAGTTAGCTTTAAAGGAGTTAAGTTATGGTTGAAGAAGAGAGGTCTTTTTGCGCTTATCCACTTTATTCCCTCTCCGTGAACGAACGATAAAAAAGCTTCACCATATTTTTTTTTTATCTCACGGTGGAGCTTATATTTCTCAGAGGAAATACTTTATAAAAATGGATGAAAGTTTAAAATCATGTGTATGTGTGTGTGTGTGTAGTAAAAAAATTACATGTAAAAATAAATTATACCGATACCGAAAACAAGAAGTTTTTCACTCTTGGACATGATACCTTTTAATGTGATCAAACATTAAAAGGTAAAACATAAAATTAATATATTTAATGTTTTTTTTAATACTAAAGCCTAAACTATATTACATGTTGATGTATTACACAGTGTAGTCACATTAATGTGACCACCTGTCAAAAACCTGAAAAATAACCTTTCGCAGAGCGGACTGCTGCGAGACGTGCAGGAAGAGATTTATTTAGGGCCCTGAAGGTGTTCACGGGTAGTTTGAGCCATGCCAACTCCAATGCTGTGGCCAGCTGGGTTGGATTACGCGGAAGAGGATCCATGGAGCGAATAATCCGATCGAGATGGTACTACATATTCTCGATTTTGTTTGAATCAGGAGAGTTTGCTGGCCAGGGAAGAAGGGTAAACTCGTTCTGGTGCTCTTCGAACCGCGCACGTACACTGGCAGCTGTATGGCACTTCGTATTGTCCGGCTGGAAGATGCCATCATCCTGAGGAAAAACAATGCACATATAGGGGTGGACATGGTACGCAAAGACAGATGCGTACTTGTATTAATTCTTCGTGCCTTCTACAATGATGAGTGAGCCCAGAGATTGCCAGGAAAAAATGCCCCAACCCATAATACTCTCGTCTCCATCTTGGACCGTTCCGATCAGTGGTTGAGAGTGTTTGGTTTCAGAGGTTTCACGCCTTATACGCCAATGTCCGTCTGCCCGATGGAGCATCTACTTATATTAAAAACTGAGTATCTTTCTAACTATCTTTCTTTCTAACTATCTTTCTATGTCACGCTTCTTTCTCCTGAACGCCAATGACCTGAAAGTCGAACCAGGTACCGATAGATAGGTAATTTTGGCCGCATTAGTTTCAATTTATATAATTATACGATTTTAATTAGCGAAGATATCTATTAATAAGTAGTCAAGTTTAAAGCGATTAAGCCTAATAAATGATTAAATATGAAATCCATTGTTGCAAACCGTCGTTGCTATGAAACAGTAATAACAATGATAATGAGAATTTTGAATGAAGACTTAACTAAATCAAACACGAAACTCATAAGCGGGTTACTTACGTAGTATTTTTATCGCTAGCTACTTGTAATATTTTGAAATATTCACTTGTTGAAAAGACATCTACTTATATTAAAAACTGAGTATTTATGTCTGCTTCTTTCCCTTGAGCGAGCAGAACTTGTTGTAACTTTCCTCACCATTTTGAAGGCGCGAAGCATCTCAATAATTCGAATGACTTTTTTGATGTAGGAAAAAAAGTGAAAGCGTAAAGCGCCTGTTAGCGAGCCGCCTTGGCGGGGAGTAGTTTCTTGAAATTTTCCTCACTACTTTCAAGGCACGAAGTGCCCGTGCAACGCTGGGTCACGTGTGTGGTATGTCTTGAAATCTAATGAACATTAAATTATACCAAATAATATAACATCAGAATGAGGTAAAAGTTAGAGAGGGGGCACGTCGTGCATCAACATGCCGCAGGAAGCTAATCTAGCTGCCATGGCAGCTAGTAAAAGCATAAAATGTGATTCATCAGTAAATGCCACCTGTTGTCACTCAATAAACGTCCAGCTGCGGTACTGGCGTGCAAATTCCAGGGTTCGTCGTCGATGGACAGTAGTCAGCATAGCTGCATGAAACAGTCTTGTGCTTCGGGAGCCCAGATGCAGCAACGTCCGCTAAATAGTAGTTTGGGAGATGATGTTCGTAGCCCCTTGGTTCATCTAAGGGGTCAGTTGCTCAACGGTAGCCCTTCTATCGACCCGAACACATCTCCGCATCCGTCGTTCGCCTCTGTCATCTATGGCTCCTGGTGCACCACATTTTCCACGTCGCTGATTTTTGACAGTCCCATTTTGCTATGCACGGTACACTTTTACCCCGATGGCAAGCGAACAGCTGAAAAACTCAGCCATTTTGGAAATGCTTCTACCCTTGGTCCGAAAGCCAATGCTTATGCCCCTTTGGACGTCGGATAAATCGCCCCGTTTTTGCATTACGTCAATGATAGAAATGGTTTTCAAAGCCATCACACACCCTTTATACACCCTCAACTACATTGTGCTACCAAGTGCCTTTTGTGATTGGTAATTTGACGTCGACGTCGAAAGTACGTAGTGGTTACATTAATGTGACTGGACTGTGTATAAGTGCATTTAAACTTAGCGGATATTCATTTTTTTAGCCTACTTTCCAGTTAAAAATAAAAGAGACGAAAAAGCATTAAAATTGGCTTAATGCATCTAAAAAAGTCCAAAAAATATCGCCAAGTCCAAAAAATATCGCCAAGTAAAAATATGTCAAAAAGAAACAAAAAAATGAAATAAATATCGAAAAATTAAAAATTTGAAAGTAGGGTATTGAGATGGGGAATTTGTGTGTCGGTCTGTCGGTCGGTCGGTCGGTCTGTCGGTCTGTCTGTCCCCCCCCCTAATAACTTTTGAATGAACATTCCGATTTGGACGAACTTTTTTTTGTTGGAAAGATCTCGGCGAGTACAGCTCATTCCCATATTTGATTTTTTGATTTGAACAATTTTTGGTTCAACTTTGAGCCGTTCAAACAACCGGTCCCGCGATACTAATTTTTGAATGAACAGTCCGATTTGAACAAACTTTTTTTTGTTCGAAAGATCTTTTCAAGGATACTTCATTCCCGTATCTACATTTTCGATTTGAACAATTTTTCGTTCAACATTGAACCGTTCAAACAAGCTCTCACCCCTAATAACTTTTGAGTGAACCGTCCGATTTAAACAAACTTTTTTTTGTTCGAAAGATCTCGGCAAGGATACTTTATCCCCGTTTTTAAATTTCCGATTTGAACAATTTTTCGTTCAACATTGAACCGTTCAAACAAACCCTCACACCTAATAACTTTTGAATGAACAGTCCGATTTAAACAAACTTTTTTTTGTTCAAAAGATCTCGGCAAGGATGCTTCATTACCGTATTTAAATTTTCAATTTGAACATTTTTTTCGTTCAACATTGAACCGTTCAAACAACCTTTCCCCACCTAATAACTTTTAAGTGAACCGTCCGAATTGAATAAACTTTTTTTTGTTCGAAAGATCTCGGAGAGGCTCATTCCTATATTTCACTTTTCAATTTGAACCATTTTTCGTTCAATGATGAACCGTTCAGAAAAAATTTTAACATGAGCGCCTACGGAGAAATTTTAACATGAGCGCCTACGGAGAAATTTCAATTGAATGTTGATTCTGAACTTCAAGGCGGATTTCCTTCAAACTAACTTTGTAAGAAAATGGTTTTGATAAATAATGTATTGTAAAGTACTTTTCTGAATAATCTTCTGTGAGGACTCTGATTCCGATTCCGACTCCGCAAACATGGCGGAAATGCAGGCTCAGAAAAAATGACTGACTGGGCAGACGATTTTTTGTTTATTTATTTATTTGTTTTGTTTAATTTATTATTATTTTTTTTTTTTTATCAGGCGATTTTTTTTTTTTTTTGTCAACAAAAATTTTTCATTCACGAGAGCATTTTATTCCTTATTTATATTTAACAACTGGCAACGGATTAAAAATGAAATTCAAGACATTTTATTAACGAACGAGTTTTTTTTTCTTTCTTTGATAAAATGTGTTTTGAAGTTCTTTGTACTTTTATTTTATTTATTTTTTTTTTCTTTTGAAAACGATTGTGGAATTTTTCTACGGAAGAACTATAACAGTTACATTACATTCTTTAAAAGGTGCGACAAAACTTTATTGACTGGTTTATTTACTTTTTACGTGTCTATTTTATCTGATGAGAGGGGTATATTTTGCTTTTAGAAATCAGCTTTAAGTGCTATAAAGATATGTTTGACATAATTTTTAGTTTCAGATAATCAAGAGAATATTGATCAGATGCTAATGCCGGTGTCGATGTACGGGAAAGTAGGCTCGTTTAGTTCTTGACAGAACTTCTTGTTTTAATTTGATTAACTCTAAAAGCGTACTTTTTAGTTTCTTTAAACTATAATTTATGTAATTTAAACATTTATGCGTGCAAGCAAAAAATGGAAGAAATGGCAAAGCAGATTTTTCACAACAATGTTGTTGTCTTGGGCCAGCCAGGCTGGCAAATTTGGGGTGCGCTGCTTCACTTGCGAGTAACACATAGCAAAGCTGTCACATACCTAATGCGCTCCAATATTTTGAATTTTTATCGTCCCAATGACAACATCAGACCGCCCTTTGAACTGAAATTTGGTGTGAAGTCCGACTTCCACAGTACACGTATGCCATAGAGCGGACCCGTCTATAAGGTAGGCAACCTTTCACAATACAACAACAAATTCACACAAAGAAAAGACAAGGAGAGGAGAGAGAAAGTACATAAATGCCCAAGCCGGGATTCGAACTCGGGGCCACTCCATCCCGGTCAGGCTTCTCTGATCACTAGACGAGGTGGCCGACATATCAATAGTGGAAGACATTGAAAGCCGATCTGCTGTCTAACTTTCTTAGGTAAAACCTTCCGCGTATTTACGCATGCGTCAGATCTTTTCTGCTCTTACCAAAATAGAGGTGACAGGTAAGATAACAATAAGAAGAAGCATTTTGAGCAGTATCAACCAACGTAGAACGATGCTAATTTCAAATACATAGTTTAGTTGAATGTCAAAAGAATAGCAAAAAAATGCAAGTTTTAAATTGAAAACTTCAGAAAATTCCCACTCACAACCCATCACCCCTTTTTTAACTTTAATGATTCGCGAGTGCTAGGCGCAACTTTCACGACGGACAGTAGTTGGTCACCCTAAGCAAGGTCGTTCGGAACAAGTTTGAATGGTCAAAATAACTTCTAAAAACGAACTTGAAGCAGCTTTCTCGAAACAACAATGCATTTTGCATTCGAATGAGGAGAAAATGTTCCCTCACTTTCCCCTTCTCTGATGCAAAATAAAAGTACATGCATTAACATTTAATAGCTCCTAAGTAATTAGTAGAAATAAAGCATTTTTCGCGAAATGGAACGCAGTTTGTTTGAGCTTAAATTATTCGCAGTCCTCTTCTGTTCCCCATTTCCAGGATCACGTCAGAGAAGAGTTATTGGAGATTGAGTTTTGAAAACAAGCTTTCCACTGTCGAATAATTTATCATTACCATTTTATTTAGTTGCTCCCGCAAACATGATTATACTTCTAAACAGGGAATCCGAGAATATTTCTTATCTAATGCATTCCAGAAGATTGCATTTGCGGAGATATTCTCAAAGTAATTGGTAAATTTTTGAAAAGTATACGCTTTTAACAGCAAATATTTGAGTTAGGTTATACGGCGGAGCTCATGTTTTTTCTGTTTAAATTAAAATAAGAGAAGTACGTGTTTAATTAGTTTTGTTGTTATTCTCCGTCTTACGAAAATAATGATGAATTATAGCGCTTTTTGAACGTCCCATTAAGATTGATAGCCCACAGAATGCAATTAAAAAGGCATAGCTGGTTTTAAATATTAGCGCAAATTCTATTTGTTTCATACATATAACTAGACAAATAGAGGCTGCCTTAATTAAACTTTGAGTAACGCTGATGAAAAGGCTTATTTTTCCAGTTTTAAAATGTACTTATTCAAATACTTTTGAACTGAAGTTCTCAAAATGAATTTTTGTTTGAATACGTCTGCCTTAGGAATTAAATGTATTATTTTCAATATTTTGAACGTATAGAATTAAAAATTAGCTTCTTCAATAAGAAATCAGAATTAAATAAACACATTAAAATATCTGGTTTGGAATCTAAAATATGCTTCTTCCAATATTTTAATCAAATAAAAAATAAAGTGGTCATGATAATTTAGAATTAAAGCAAAAGAAATTACATGTTTATACACTGAAGTGACAAAAGTCATGGGATAGCAATATGCAAATTTTCAGATGGCAGTAGCATCGCATAGAACAGGTATAAATGCGCAGTGCTTTTACAGAGCTTTCATTTCTGTTCAAGTTATTCATGTGAAGAGGTTTTAACGTGATGATGACCGCACGACGTGAATTAACAGACTTTGAACGCGGAATGTTAGTTGGAGCTAGACGCATGGGTCATGCCATTTCGGAAATCGTTAGAGAATTCAACATTCCCAGATCCACTGTGTCAAGAGTGTGCCGAGAGTATGAAATTTCAGGCATAACATGCCACCATGGACAGCGCAGTGGTCGACCGCCTGCACTTAAAGATCGAGACCGGCGACGTCTGCAAAGAGTCGTAAATTCTAACAGACAAGCAACACTGCGTCAAATCACCGTAGAAATCAATGTGGGACGTACAATGGACGTGTCTGCTAGAACTGTGCGGAGAAATTTGGATTTCTTGGGCTATTCCAGCAGAAGACCGACTCGAGTGCCTTTACTGAAAGAACGACATCGCTTGCAGCGACTCTCGTGGGCACGTGAGCATATCGGTTGGTCCCTAGATGAATGGAAAACCGTGGCCTGGTCCGATGAGTCACGATTTCAGCTGGTAAGAGCCGATGGTAGGGTTCGAGTGTGGCGCAGACCCCACGAAGCCATGGACCCAAACTGTCAGCAAGGCACTGTTCAAGCTGGTGGTGGCTCCGTAATGGTGTGGGCTGTTTTTTCATGGCATGGACTTGGTCTTCTAGTGCGACTGGACCGAACATTGACTGGAAATGCTTATGTGCAGCTACTTGGAGATCACTTGCAGCCATTCATGGACTTCATGTACCCAAACAACGATGGGATTTTTATGGATGACAATGCGCCATGTCACCGGGCCACAACTGTTCGCAATTGGTTTGAAGAAAATTCTGGACAATTCCAACGAATGATTTGGCCACCTAGATCGCCCGACATGAATCCCATTGAGCATTTATGGGACACCATCGAGAGGTCTGTTCGTGCCCAAAATCCTGCCCCATCAACGCTTTCACAATTATGGACGTCTATCGAGACAGCATGGCTCAATATTCCTGCAGAAGACTTCCAACGACTTGTTGAGTCCATGCCACGTCGAGTTGTTGCACTTCGCCGGGCAAAAGGAGGGCCGACAATATTAAGAGGTATCCCATGACTTTTGTCACTTCAGTGTAAAGCTAAGTGTAAGGTTTACTTAGTTGAATATTTGAAACACTGAATTTAAATTATAGTTATTTAAATACTTCCAGCATAAAATGAAGACTATCTTATTATAGTTTTAGAATATTTAAACCTAATAAATAAAATTCTGATTATTTAAAGAAAAGTACAGAACAAAAAGGATAGACATAGTAGACTGATCGTTGGGCATATTTCAAAACATACCTATTCGAATGGGAACCATAGAAACAGTAATCTGCCAGTTGTGGGGAAACTTAATGATGAATGCTTTTGGAGGAACTCTTTCGAACTAGAAGAATGATCCCTCGTAATCCCAAAACTTATGAAATAGATAATTTATGCTCCTCGACGTGGTACACCAAAAGTTAAGAAATGCGGGATTGAAACCATCTTTACTCGATTCTTGCTTCTTGAAAACCCTTCTTGAAGGGTTTTCAAGAAGCAAAAATGAAAAGATGAAATTTAAAATGAAATGGTGAACGGTTTAGTAGTTAATAATATTTTCAACTATACTCAAGGTTTATTTTTTTAAATTGTACTTTAGGTAATTTCTTTAAAACTGTATTTAAGGTAAGTTTATTTAAAAATCTCTTAAACACCCTTTTCTACGAAGAACTCAAACTCACTAAAAAAATTTCAAAAGCTTGCTATAACACTAGCGGAATATTGAACAAGGATCCCGTACCAAATCAATGAGTGTTCTTGCAGGCAAACAAAATATTAGAACTTGAATTTAATTTATTTAAAATCTGAAAATTCCATGCATGCGGATAGCTCATTCTAATTCTAAGTCACATGAAATAAAATTTAATCAAAGGAGAAATCGTGCTCCTTACATCACTAATTAAATATGCAAAGCTTTGTTCTTCAATGACTGAAAACTTCATGGGCATGAACAATAAACTTAATCACTCAAGGCACGTAGCAGTGCATCAATGATAACATGCTGAATCGGCGAAACATTCCTTGAAACTGGAAACGATGCTTCTGTATTTAATTTATTTTCCGTCGGAAAATTCTCGGATAGTGGGACTGTGAGTTCTTTTTTGAAAGAAATTATGATAGCTATAATTGAATATTTCTTTAGAGTAGACCATACTGGTAACTCGAATTTCGAAATAACTCAGGTAAAATTGAAAAGAGTAGAACAAAACTAGGATCAACAAGATAATGAAGAAAATGCGAAATATTTTCATAACATCTATTCTTAGAAATACAACGAATTACAGTTAATGACAACTGCAAGACGAATAGCAGTTCCCGGCTCCTCTGTTGCACGATAAATACCATGAACAGCTTTACGCATTTATTATAGTAAAAAAAATAGTAATTGTAATAATAATGAATGCGTTTATGTTTATGTATCAATAATACTAATTGTTTAAGTATTGAGACTCTTTAGTATGCAGTGGAGTCTTGGCTTACGCGAAGGATTCATTCCAAGAATCCTGGTAAGTTGAAATTTCGCTATAGGAAAAAGGTAAGTGTACAACTTTTTGATAAACATAAGCAATTATTTTAGTCATTTATAAGCACCCTTTAACTTGCTTTAAATTATACCTTTAGCGTATATCAACGTTTTCGCTGCACATGACGACCGATTGATTGCTTTTGTAATTGGTTGATAGGATGACACGCAAATAGATAAATATGTATTAAAAAATCAAACCAATTCTTGAAGAAAGAATACATACGAAAAAAGATAAAATTGGCTACAGATGTATTTTGCTTCGTCTACAAAGAATGATGAGAATAATAAGAGGAACCGAAAAAAAATCATAGCTTTAAAATTTTAAATAAACTGTTCATGAGGAATTGAAATCAATACAAAAAGAAAATTTACTGAGAAACAGCTGTTTAACATAAAATCTTCCCTAAAATAATTCAGAAGGAGTCGGAAAACATTAAAACAATTGGTGACTGCATGTGCTTTTTGTCTTGGACAACGTTTTATGTGTAATGTGTACGCCATCCTGTGCATGTGTTTCATACAATATATATGTACGTCACCTTTAAATTTGTAAATTCTAGCTCTTACACATGTTATTGCTGTTACTAATTGAAAGCTCTATTGCAAGAACTCTGTATACCTGCGTTCATTAGGTTTGTCTCTTTTCCTTTCTTGTAAACTTCTCCAATGTTCTTGAGCGTAACCCGTTCTAACGACTTACTTTGTCGCCTCTCCCCGATGCATTTGTGCCTAATGACTTTTCCGATATCTCTCTGATTTCGAGGCCTCAGTGCGAAATCATTTGTTCTTTCTTTAAGAGCCAGCTTCAAAGCATTTTAGGTGATAAACTCCTCAGACAAAATCTCTAAATAAATCTTAAAAGTTTTTTCGAGAGCACTTTTTCCCTTATTTCAGCTATTATCTGCTGTTACTTTCTCTTTTGTTGAACGTAGATGTTGTATTTCAGCTTCGATACAAGTGAGAGTTTTTACTCGGTACATATTTGAGATGATTATCCCTGCGAAAGAATGTTATGAAATTTTATCAGGATCATGAAGAAAAATCTTTTTAGACTCGTAGAACAGAAAACAAAGCTTTCAAACAATAAAAAAAAGTAAGAAAATTGGAACTAGTCAGGTAAAATCCGAAAAAATAGATCTTTCAGGAGCGAAAAGAAGTTATTTCACATTTTTCTCATGAAAGACATTAAGCTAAGTCAACTACAAGAGGAATTTTTCGAAATCGTACAAAAGGAAATGTACAAGTGTTTAGAAATTACAATACATTGTGGTTGGATATGATCCTTAATTGGGAGAAAAATTACCTCCCCCCCCCTCCCCTTTTCTTAATACGTTTTGATGATAATTTTTATTATTGATTGAATGAAGTCTCGCTCCGGATAAGTCTCATTTCTGAATTAAAGAACATGAACCTATTACTGAAATGATTTTTTTAATCAAAATGTTTTTTATTTATAATGTACTCATTTTTGGTTAAAATTAGATAGAAAAAATAATATCCACTCGAAAGGGTAATTGATTACAGATAAAAAGTTACTCTGCAGCAAGTTTTTGGATAAGAATGGAGTGATTCTGTACCCCACGCGATCTCTCTCGGATTAAGAAATCATTTACAATTTGATTACTGAATACTATTACTGAAATGATTTTTTTAATTAAAATGTTTTTAATTTATAATGTACTCATTTTTGGTTAAAATTAGATAGAAAAAATAATATCCACTCGAAAGGGTGATTGATTACAGATAAAAAGTTACTCTGCAGCAAGTTTTTGGATAAGAATGGAGTGATTCTGTACCCCACGCGATCTCTCTCGGATTAAGAAATCATTTACAATTTTCTAGACCAAAGATATAACAGCTTCGAGGTGCATCATCCGAGATTTCAAATTATCTACGCACAAAATTTCAAATCTGTAAGTCATATATTCGTCTAAACATCGCACACAAATACACAGACATTACTTTTATATTAGGAGAGATGTATGTGTATTAGACTGTCCCAAAATTGTATGGTGAAAAAAAAATTTTGGAATTTGAACTGGCATACCATGCATTATTGTGACATTTGGTATAAATAACTATCTTGCAAAATTTTAAGCTATTTGAAGATTATTAAGTGACAGCTCAACACCATTAAATATTTAAAAAACCTAATTTATTGAGTAATTATTTTTTTCCCAAAGTTTTATAAAATTTACTCAATACAAAATCATTTCTATCAATACTTTTCTTTTAACAATATGCAATAATTACAATCTCAAATACACTTTTTGCTAAAATTACTTTTAAAAAAAATTTAAACACCAATGCTGCTTATTTTTCGTAATGTTCCAATGTTTGAAAAATGAGCCAATGTTGCTCGTCATTAATAAGTTGCAAATTTAAACCACTTGCTAATTTAATTGCTTGCTTAGCACAATCATTTACTACCTTCAATACAGACAGGCCCGTCATTTGGGGGGAGGCCCGTCATTGGGGCTGGGGAGTCAATTGCCCCCCCCCCCCCCTGACTTTGAGAACTCAATGTATTTACATTTAAGTGGGCATAGTTTTTGTTGTTTTCTGGTAAAATTGTATTGTGCTTTTACCCTTGCCCCCCCCCCCCCCAGGAAAAACTTGAAATTACGGGTCTGAATGTAGACACTATTTCCTTAGCTTGATTGTATTTATTTCTTCCAGCCCAAGTACGAACATCAACTTACGAAAATTATTATCCAGTTTCATTACAGCTGAATCTAAATCCGTTCTTTCACAAAATATGATAATGTTATCCTGAAAAGATTAGTCTTTTAAGACCCTTTTTGGTTTTTGGACACTATAAAGCTTTTACTATGGCAGCTTTTTCCTTTGGAGGCACGCGATCTGTAAAAAAAGCTAATCTTACCAAATCCTCACTTAGCTATCAAAGTTTTCCTTTAAGTTTTTAATGAGTGCTCTAAGAGCCACTTCACTATCAATTTCTGAGTATAGCTCTAGTATTTGTAGAAGATGTAAGTCATTATGAGGCACATTGCAGCTACTGGGGGTACTGAGCCACAATTTCGCATAGATTGTTGTCACGGACAGAATTCTTTTTAATGCTAAAATCTCATAAGATGCTAATTTGTATTCCTCGTGAAAACACAAATTCTTCAAGCAGTAAACTCCTTTTCCCATTCAGCTTGCCCTGTCATAGGCACCTGGGAATTAACCATACAACCAGGAACATGATCTGCATCACCAAGAGAATACAAATACAAAGACCAGCAACAACCTCTGAGCCCAACAGGGCTGGTCCTAGTCAAATTATAGAACCCAATGAAGATCAATAGCCCTCTTAAAACTATCTACTCCCTTGCTCCTTACCGCCTCTTCCGGTAAACTATTCCAAATTCTCACTACTCTGCTAAAATAGTAATTTTTCCGAATTTCCAGGTTAGCCTGAGATTTAAACAGCTTATAACAATGACCCATTGTCCTGTTTTTCGTGCAAAAATTTAACCCTATAACATCTTTCATTTTGATAAATTTAAACAACTGAATCATGTCCCCCCTGGTAATCCTTTGCTCAAGACTATACATGTTAAGCATTCTAAGTCTGGAATCATAGTCTAAATTAGAAAATCCATTCACTAACCTTGTAGTCCTCCTTTGTACCCTTTGGTGTTAGTTTGAAAAACTCGAATCACTATAACAAAAGTGCTTGCTTTTGATTCAATGTCCAATCTTGATGCAGCCTCAATTGAAGACTCAAATAATATACTTTGTCGTTCTCCTGTTTTTGCTTTCTCTTCTTGATTTCTCTTATTACCTTTTCTTGCTAGTTTTTGAAATGTCAGTTTTCTCCTCCCATAAAATTCATCCTTTTCCCTACTTGGTCCTGAAGGAACTTCCAATCTTCAGGCATTTTAATGGTATATTCACTGTTTGCCTGCATAAGAAATATCAAACATTTTTTCTTCATTTCTTCATTGAACTCCTTTTCGATTTGTCATTGCCTCTTGGATGCCCTCCTATGTTTTTTTTAAATACATTTTGGCATATTTTTCATAGATCATTTTCAGTTTGGTCACAAAATTTGGTTTTTGTGTTATCGGTAAGCATCTTTCTGATAATGTTAATTTCCTAATCTTTAAATTATGAAATAGCCGGCCCAGTGCTTCACCATTTGTTGGTAATTGGTTGTTTTTATGTATATCAAGAACTGAAACAAGTTGTTCTATCAGCTATATTACAGTGTGGATATGATATTGTGAAAACTACTTTTGAATTCTCATACCACTTATTGGAAAATTAATATAAAGTCAATGGACTGTTATTTAACTATAGAAAATATTCATTAAAATTAAACTTACTTCTGAAAAATTTAGAAAATTAAAACTAAATCAAAAATGAATATAATGTAAGCTTTAGTTTTTATATAAAATGTTGACACACAATTTTAAAGTTAGAGCTACAGTAAGTCGAGAACAAAATGGCAGTGTTCCGTTTACCTAAAATGGCGATTAAAAATTACAGTTTCAGAGTTCTGAAAACACTGAAATTAACAATAACTGATAAAATTTAATATAGAAAACATTCTGCTTTAAACTATATTATGCTTAAAATGTACAAATTAATGAATAAACAATAAAAAAAAAAATCTTTAAATATTTGTTGCATCATGCCTATTTTATACCGAAAATAGGGCATAAAATTGATTTTAGGTGCTCATGAGAGGTCTGTTAATCTTGAAATATTTGGCTAAAATTTTTACCACACCTTTAAAATGTCATTTGGCACAACTTAAGTGGGTATGCACATTGATTTTTGAAAATTATTTTTTTTGGGACAGTCTAATGTGTATGCGTAATGGTGCATGTGTATGTGGTTGAACAAGAAATGAAGCAATGATTACATTTTATTGTAAAACTGAACTCTTTGTATCAACTTCTTTGATCGTATGTGCACTGTAAAAAATAAATGTTGTTTTTTACAGTATGTTGCAGATAGTTTTATAATAATTTTTCCGTAATAAACGGTAAAATTGCTAGTTTTACAGTAATAAACTAAAATAACTAGTTTTCAGTTCATTACTGCGCATTTTACAGTTTTAAACTGGAGCTTCTGCTGCCAGTATTATACCGTTGTTTTTACAATATAATGCAGCTAATTTGATAGTATATACCGTTGTCTTTACAATATAATGCAGTTAATTTGATAGTAGTATATACCGTTGTTTTTACAATATAATGCAGCTAATTTGATAGTATATACCGTTGTTTTTACAATATAATGCAGCTAATTTGATAGTAGTATATACCGTTGTTTTTACAATATAATGCAGCTAATTTGATAGTATATACCGTTGTTTTTACAATATAATGCAGCTAATTTGATAGTATATACCGTTGTTTTTACAATATAATGCAGCTAATTTGATAGTATATACCGTTGTTTTTACAATATAATGCAGTTAATTTGATAGTAGTATATACCGTTGTTTTTGCAATATAATGCAGCTAATTTGATAGTATATAACCGTTGTTTTTACAATATAATGCAGCTAATTTGATAGTATATAACCGTTGTTTTTACAATATAATGCAGCTAATTTGATAGTAATAAACTAAAATTGCTAATTTTACAGTAATAAGCTGTAAAATTGCTAGTTTTACCGTTTATTACTGTGCATTTTACAGTTTTAACTGAAACCTCTCCTTTTACTATTATACAGTAAAAACAACAGTTTATTTTTTGCAGTGTGTATCTCTTGCCATAATCCGTATGCTCTTTCGCTTAGGCTCATAGTTCTAAATTATTAGATACTTGATACAAATTGTCCTTATTTCATTCATTTATAATATATATTAATTTTAAATGATAAATATGTAGTACTTTGAAAGAAGGTCAGTTTTTCTATTGGTATTGAAAACTAAAAGAAAGCTTTCTAAATGATTGAAAACTTCATTTCTTGCAATAGTCTTGCACGAAATTATTCTCATCAATTCTAACTTCTTTCAAAACTTATAAATACTTTTTCTTTTAGATGGTGTTATTTTAGAGATCCGAAATAAAATTCGATAAATTTTCTACAGAAAAAAAAACTGAAAAGTCTTAGTGGAAGGAGAAGGTCAAGGCAGATTGATTGATTAAAAAAACTGTTAGGTTAAGTATTATTGATTTAGCAGAAATTCACTTTTTAAGGGGAGAAAGGGAATTAATAGTTGGAAGGGCTGATTTTTCAGAAACATTTGTAAGATTTTGTTTCATACGCAGGAAAGCGTTAGTACAGTTGAGTCAAACTGCACACTATAAAAAAAGTAGTTTTACTGGAAAATCTCTAGGCGAGAGGACTATGTGTGAAAGTTGTAAAAATTCTAAGTCGAAGTATTTTCAAAAAAAAAAAAGGGGGGGGCGTACTCCAAATTTAGTTTTGAAAGTAAGCAAAAGAATTAAATACTCCACTTGATTCTTCAAAAATAAAAGTTGTTTTTTTTTTCTATTCAAAAACAGAAAATAGTAATAAACACAATCAATTTCATTTTAAGAAATGAAATAATAATCAAATTTTAATCGTTAGGTACAGAAAAAAGTTTATCTTTTATATGATCTGAAATAAAAACTAAATAAACAAAATTCTCAGTTTCAGCTTTAACTCATTCACTCATTAGTTATTGCGTTGTTAAATGTTATCGTGTTCCGTCTCATTCCACAAAACACAAAATCCAAAAGATGGAGAACTTTCACTTCTTAAACGAGCATCTACAAAGATTTCTAGTAACAATACAGCTTCCTCCTAAGTAACATAATCAACGTTACTTAAGAAGAAAGGTTTCTAGCTGTTACTAGAAACCTTTATGAAGCTCAGTTCCGCTAGTACTGCCGGGTTTACTGCTGTTTATCTTTTTCTTTTTTTATTACTACTTTACAGTGTAAAAAACATGTTAGGGTCAGCTGGAGAGGTTGATATTGTAGGATTAATATAAGCAAAGTACTTGTGGTCGTATTTACCCTACTTTTCCGTTAAAAAAGGGAAGAAACGAAGACGAAACAAAGACGAAAAACACAATAAAAGTGTCTTTATGCACGTTTAAAATTTCGCCAAGACCAAAAAAAGTCGAAAATAAATTAAATAATTTTTAAAATATCAAAAAATTAAAAATTGGATAGTAGGGTTTTGAGATGGGGAAAATGTGTGCTTTCTGTCTGTTGGTATGTCTGCCCTCCCAGAATAACTTTTGAATGAACAGTTCGATTCCAGCAATTTTTTTTTTTTTTTTTTTGTTTGTTCGACAGATTTCGGAAAAGATTCCTCACTCACACATTTGACTGTTTGTTGTGAACAACTTTTTGTTCAATTCTGAACAGTCCAAAGAAAACTTAACATTAGCGCCCACAAGGAAACTATTGACCAATATAGATCTCAAACATGCGAATTACCTTCAAACAAATTTTGTTGGAAAATGAGGGACCTGGTGGCCCGATCGGTAAGGCATCAGACCCGTAATCGGAGGGACCCGGTTTCGATCCCCAGCCGATCAAAGATCCACCGTCTTGATTAATGGTGGCTGGGGCACGTTAAAAATGTCGTGGTTACAAAGTCCTCCAAGTGAAACGATACCTCTGGGGGGTGCTGGGCCAAGGGTTTGCTCGACCCTTGGTTCTGGTTCAAAAAATAACAGAACGCTCTTCAGGGTCCTATCCCGGTTAAACCACGAGTTGTGGTAGGTACGGGGGACCCTGGAGTGTGTGATGTGTGATGATGAAAAATGCTCTTGATGAGTTGCAAAATATTTTTTCGAAAAATATTCCTGATGGAAAATATTTTGTTGAATAAGCTGTTTTTAGAACTCCGATTCCTACTCCTCGACTCCGACTCCACAGCCATGGCAGAAATGCAGGCTCGATAAAAACGACTGCCTCCTACTCCTAGAACACTAGTCTTCGCCTCCGACTCTGACTAACGACTCCGACTCCTTAATCCCGTCTCAGACTTCGCAGCCATGGCATAAATGCATACTTGGAGGTTTAGTGATATTACATTTACAATAGCAAAAGCGAAAAAAATTGTTTCAGTTATTTTTATTTGTCACTAACTTATTACCCGGCGTGGCCCGAGTGCTTATTAATACAACATAGCTAATTATACTTATTTTTACCTTATTTCATGCTAAAATGAAATAAGTTAGCCTTAAATTGATAATTCATTGTTAATCGTAATCTTTGTTGAGAAATACTCATATTAAAAGGTGTTAAATTTTATCAATTTGTATTCTTAAAAGCTTATCTCTATTACTCTATATATTCAAAATTGAAAGAAAATGGCTATTTTGTGACAAAAATTTTGAATTTTGAGCTTTTTGGATTTTTTTTTAATTTCAAAACCCCACCTATGTGAATTCTAGTGCATCAAGGAAACTCTGTGCCAAGTTTGATGAAAATCCGACTAAAACAGGATTTGTATAAGGAACAAACATACAAATATATGTACATAGATCCATTTATATATACACTGCTCGACATTGAAAATGCAACACCAAGAAGGAGTGGTCAGAAATTGATGAAATTTGGTAAGAAGACAGACAGCATGGAACAATAAGTGATATTTATTTCAAAATAAATAAGCAAAATTTAGAGCGAGGACGGCGTCGGCTCAGTAAGAAGTAGGACCACCGCCGACAGCGATGCACGAAGAAACACGTCTAGGCATGGAGTCAATAAACCTGCGGATGGTGTCCTGAGGGATGGCACTCCATTCCCTTTCAACCATTTGCCACAGTTCGTCCTCTGAACGAGGCAGGTACAGGTTCTGCAAACTGCGTCCAATCACGTCCCACACATGTTCGATTGGTGACAAGTCAGGAGAGTATGGTGGCCAGGAAAGCATCTGTACACCTCGTAGAGCATGTTGGCTGATTCGAGCACTGTGAGGCCGGGCGTTATCCTGTTGAAAAATTGCATTTGGCAGACCCTGAAGGTAGGGGATTGCCACCGGCCGCAGTACATTATCTACATATCGTTGGGCCGTCATAGTGCCCCGAATACGAACTAAAGGTGATACGGAATTGTATGCAATAGTGCCCCAAACCATTATGCCACGTTGTCACGCTGTGGGGCGTTCCACAGTTACTGCCGGATTCGATCTTTCTTCATGTCGACGCCACACACGTATGCGATGACTATCGCTGGACAAACAGAAGCGGGATTCATCTGAGAACACTACGGTTTGCCATTCTGCCATCCACGTTGCTCTGGTCCGGCACCATTCCAAACGTTGGAGTCTGTGCTGTGAGGTCAATGGCAGTCTTCTTAGCGGGCGCCGTGATTGCACGCCACGTGCAACCAGTCGACGGGAAATGGTTCTGGTCGACACAGGAACATCCAGGGTACCTTGCACGTGCTGCAGAATCGACGTACAAGTGACTTGCGGGTCCGCCACAGCTTGTCGGTGAATCCGTCGATCCAAGCGGTCTGACGTCACTCTGGCTGCACCTGCACCCCTCAATGTGGCTACATTTCCTCTTTCCGACCATCTCCGACACAGCCGATGCACAGTGCTTGCATCCATGTGGGTATCAGCTGCAATTTGACGTATGGACCAACCTCCCCTTCTCAGTCCGATCACCTTTCCTTTGTAAAGTCGTCTATATGCTGGAAGTGTCTTCGTTGAGGACGGCGTGGTTTTTCCTCCTATCACACGTATCCTTCGAGACCAAAACCAAATTTCTCCGATAATTAGTCTGGCAGAAAAACCAACATGAACATAGCCCACTTTTCAACTTCATTTTCTTATATCTTACTTCACGTGCGTCGGAGAGCTGCGCATTTCATATCATTTGCATAACTCAGTGACGTGCGTCTACGGTAAAATTTGCATGAATTTCTGACCACTCCTTCTTGGTGTTGCATTTTCAATGACGAGCCGTGTATATATAGATGTGGTGTGTTATTGAACGTATTTAACTATGAATTTCACCTTTTCCTAGGAGGTAGCTTTGGGTGTATTATATATAGTTGTGCCGTATTCCTAGCTTCGGAGTGGAAACTTACTGCTTTATACCCAAGCTATGCCGTTAATTCACGAGTTGAACCGTACTATTGCTGCAGTCTCTCACTGGTGTGCTAATTTTACATTAGTTACTTGGATGTATGTATATATATTTGTATGTTTGTTCCGTATACAAATCCAGTTTTCGTCGGATTTTCATCAAACTTGGAACAGAGGTTCCTTGATGCACTAGAATTCACATAGGTGGGGTTTTAAAATTAAAAAAAAAATTACATTAGTTACCAGCTTGCTTGGCTCTCTTAGCTTGGCTTTTCTGCCTCAAGCTCAGTTACTACCTATTCCAGACTGATGAGTTCTAATCAGAGCAAAACTTCTGTCTCAGGATGGAATGACCGAGCTGGCGGTATATTATATGTAGTTCGGCATTAGCCCTGGCTTATAGACAGTAACTTACTGCTTAAGATTTCGTGCACTTTAACTTTTATAACTTTAACTAAAATTTACTCCAACTGCTCTATTTTGTTGGAGAATGAGTAATATTGCTGGCAACCTCGTCTGGTGGTCAGAGTAGTCTGACCCGAGTTCCCCGAGTTCGAGTCCCGGCTCGGGCATGGATGTGCTTTCTCTATCCTACCCTTGTCCTTTCTTTGTGTGAATGTGTTGTTGTGATGTGAAAGGTTGCCTTCCCTATAAACGAGTCCCTATGCTGTGGAAGTCGCACTCCACACTACCCGCCTAACTGGCACAAGACCGCAAAACAACGAGCCATATTAAATTAATATAAATTGCATGTCTCTTTCGTAACCCGTTTTCTAGTTATATTAACTATTGCAAAAAGTGAATTTTCTTATGTTTCTGTATTTTATTTCAGAAGCAATTAGATAACTAAAGTTCTTGGGAGAGGAAGGAGTTATGTGACAAAATAGAATTTGCGAGTAATTAAACTTCAAAGTTTTATTGTTGCAATTGAATGGGCAAGTGGATAAAGGTGATGTGTGACATTTGAGTTTCGCCGATTTATACAATTAGAGTGTCTACAATTGTGTTAACTCACACTCACAATCAAGGGGGGAGTGAATACAGGTGACAATTTTTTTAATTTCTAGAAAAAGCTTTAAACTAAATTATTACATTATCACCTTCACCCATGGTAAAAAGTATGTTTTTCAAAAATTGTCACATATCACCTTTATCCACTTGCCCCTTCAATTGTTGCAGCATTTTTGTTTTCTGGTTTTTTCGTTAGTGAGCGCATCAAATTGGTCTAATGACATCTATTTTTTGATCTACCAAGTTTTATTTGCTTAACTGTATACATCGCGTACCATTGTCCAGAGTGCTTATTTTTTAAAATGTAACATAGCCCCTTCGTTCTCCAAGCCCTTCAATTCGGTGTGCAGCAGTCCGAGCGTCAAAAAAGTAGATAGCAAAAGATTCAGTAAGTAAAACTTATTCTGTCTCCAAAGAATGAAAATTCTGGGTATAAAAATGTAAAGAAACTTTCATGTTTGCTCTTTTTTTTTCATCGATTTGCTTGAAATAATAATGTTTGAGTAATCCTATTAAGTATTTTGGAAAAAAAGGATTTTCCCCTGCATAAATCGATATGCAAAGCTCTTGTCTTCTTTTGCTTTTCCTTGACGAATGGTTAAATATGCATCTTCTTAAACTACTTTAAGACAAATCAGAATATTTAATCCCCAAATGTTTACGGAAAATTTATTCAATTACGTACAGCTCATTTTAACAGATTAAATAAAGCTTTTAGCAGTTAAGTAAAAAAAAAATCATGCTTTAAAGTATGAAGAACATCCACTTGTTATTTTAAAAATTCTTTACTCTCGCATTGAATCTTTCTTTTTTTTTTTTTTGAAACGAATGTTTAGATATTAAACATGTATAATGAACTCAATTTTGAAATAATATTTATAAGACTAATTCTGCTAAACAACACTGCTTAACAAGTTTTATGCTTTGAAGCAAATAATGTTGAAATTTAAATGCATAAAGACGAGGACTTTAAGGAAAGGGGGAGTGTCTTCTGCCAGCAAAAAAGATGTTTTCAAAGCCTCAAAAACTTCATTAGAAGCAAAAAGAAGCTTAAAATATAGTTAAAAAAGGAGAAAGAAGACAAGAATAATCAAATTACAGTTTTAAAAACTAAAAAATACGCTTTTAGAGTTAATCAAACTATATTTCAGGATACTCTCATGAACTGATTTCCCTCTTTTTTTCAAAACTATTGAATATCCGCTAAGTTTACATGCATTTATAATACATCAACATGTAACATAGTTTAGCCTTTAGTATTAATAATAGTATGAAATGTATTATTTTTATATTTATAAAGTACGTGAATTTTATCTTTCATTCAGAGTTACAAGCATGCATGCATACATACATACATACATACAAACAAATCCACATGTGTAACTAATAAATGCGTATTAATTAAAAGCAGAAAGTAGCTCAACTAACAAAAAATAGAGATTATGAAATAAAAAGCAAATCAAATTATTTTTAAAATAAAATTACTCAATAAGTTAGCATTTTACTGTTCGTTGCTTTTTCTCCCAAGGAAACTTCCGTGACTGCATGATACAAATCTCAAAATTTACAACAGTTATATATATAAACAAAGAAAGCATTACTCTAATACAGGGTTGCCGCAGAGTCTGACTCAGCCCAATTTAAACTGACGGAAAGCTAATGTAACTATTGTTGTTACTGTCGTGCCACAGTTAATAAAGTGTGTGTGTGTGTGTGTGTGTGTGTGTGTGTGTGTGTGTGTGTGTGTGTGTGTGTGTGTGTGTGTGTGCGCGCGTGTGCGTGTGCGTGCGTGCGTGCGTATGTGTGTGTGTGCGTGTGTGTGTGTGCTGTGCATGTGTGTGCGTGTGTGTGAGTGTGTGCGTGTGCGTGAGTGTGTGCGTGTGTGGTGGTGACTGTGCGTGTGTGACATAGAGAGGAAATAAGAAAAAATACGCACACACACACAGCGAACGATATATCATTTACTTTAATAGACATTTCATGACTGAATGTTGTTTTCTCAAAGAAACGTGATTTATTGCTTGTACAGCACAGTGCAAAAGCTCATTTCTCGAGAGCAGTTATCATTTCACAACAAAATCTATTCCAATCGCATTAGTTTAATATTTACTTCCAAAGTTTTAGGAGTAAATTGTAGGACAGCGACATTCCCAAGTTATTGACAAAATGTTCAAGTATGAGAATCTTATGAAACATTAAAAGTTATTAATTTCTGGGAGAGCGCTGTAGTTAAATTGGAAAAATTAAATGGTTGATACTGGCCGGTGTTTGTAACTAAAATTTTAGAAGCTTTACAAGAAGATAATTTATTTATTTATTTATTTTGGGAAATGTGGATTTCTGCAGATGTTTTTTGGAATAATGTTTCGCATCTGAATGCAATCCATAATGTTTTTTAAAACTTAGAAAATTCGTGCCATATGTAAAATTACGGGTTTTATTATACATGAGCATATAGTTGTCAAGTTCATATTTTAACAATTTTTTGTATCATCTCCTATTTTCCCATTTAATTTCATTTTTCATATCCATACTTAACTAGTTTTTTGCATTGCCAAAACGCTGAATTAAATCTTATCAACAAGATTATTGTTGGCACATGACTGGTTAAGTGCATAGCTTTCAAAAGTAGGGTTATAATTTCAAATTTTTATGCTTGCAAAAACTGAACTATAGATATTACTTTGGTTAGATAAAGATATTTTCTACGATTTACGTGCGGACGGTCGGCCACTAAACCCCATTGCTAAACACTAGGGTGGGACGAAAAATAAAAAGTTTATCAGATCAACTTCTAATAGTTGCCAAAAGTTGTCTTTGGTGATAGTTAGCTTTTGTGCAAAATTTGAGAAAAATCGGTTAATATCTTCAGGGGGCGCTGCGATCGCAAAGTTTTACCATAGCTTTTATCGAGATTTTATGATTGAAATTTGAAAAACAATGCCGTTAGCTAATCTCATTGCATTTGTTTTCATTAGATATATTCATGCATTCAAAGCATATGAAATAACTCACAAAAAATTATTTTATATAATATATTTATATTTCAAGCATTTAAAAACAAACAAAAACGTGAAAAAAAGTGATTTTTTTAAAAATATAAATATATCATATAAAATAATGTTGGTGAGTCATTTCATATGCTTTTAATGCATGAAAACATCTTTTGAGTAAAAAAAACGCAAAGAGACAAGCTAAAGGCATTCTTTTTGATATCTTAACCATAAAATCCATAACAAAGCTATGGTAAAACTTTGCGATCGCAGCGCCCCCTGAAGATATTAACCGATTTTTCTCAAATTTTGCACAAAAGCTAACTATCACCAAAGACAACTTTTGGCAACTATTAGAAGTTGATCTGAAAAACTTTTTATTTTTCGCCCCACCCTACTAAACACAACCGACCAAACTTCTTCCTGATCATAAAAGCTGTGAGAACTGACCTTGAATTAAAATGCTGGCGGACTTTTCACCGTGTCATAACCATTGATTGTTGTTGTTGCTACTCTAATGTGCCCAAGTCTGTATACACAGAAAGTTTTGGTTAAAATTAATGTGAGCTACAAAAATACAAAAGTAAAAAAGACATCAACAAGGAAAGAAAAACAATGTTTGCAAAAACTATTCTTCCACCCCATCTAACAATTCTCTAAGTTGAAAAGCCAAAAATGTACATAAACTAATTACAGGTTGAAAAATGATTCTACTTTTACCGCCGCGTCTGAAATTTATGCACATACATTTCTATTCTATTCTATTCTAGAAGTCAATAAACTTCGACACACATGAGGACTGCGTACTATGCGCCTTGCCTCCACAGATAGTACAATACAGATTTTATTGAAGGAAAGAATTTACAGCACAGAGAAGGAAGTTGCACCCAGGGCAAAGGCGGGAATCGAACCCGCGGCTCTTGAGATTACAAACTGACGGGCAGACCCACTGCGCCGTCGAGGCCCCCACATACATTTAACTTTCGATTTCTAGGCGATGAAGATAGACGAAGGTCATTTTTATGGATGAGAGACTCTGTAGTAAAATAGTTCGTCAATGAGTTGCGAAAACTTTCATTATTTACTTAACAGATAAATAGTATTTTTGAAATTTGATGGAATAAGAAAGACGTTTCTTCAATTGAGGCACTGAGAAGTAAAGTGATGTAAATGGATGTTTTATAGTTTTGAATGAACTGCATTTAAAGTTCAGATCCTAGGCAGACTTTCATTGATTTTTTTTTTCCTCAGTCATCCCACTTAGTAGTACTACCAAAGACCTTAGTATCTCTGGTACTACTAGCACAATCTCTTGATCTAAAACATAAGAGAAGAGAAAAAACGTGTGAGAGGAGTTAAAAGGTATTCAAATATAGAGTCTAAGCTAAAGCATCTCATTTTGGGTTACTATTTAAAACCAGATTTTTCACTTCACTTGCAATTTATTTTCATTTGGAGGATTTTTCGGGAAAAAAAATAACGCTCAAAAATGTCCCACTTGTTTTATTCGGACGTCATACCCTCACCTTATTACTTCAAGGCCATATTTATTTCAACAATTCTTATGTTGTCATATATAAGAACCCCAACACTTTTTTTTAATTAATTCTTCTTTTTTATTTTACCAGAACTATCTCATACACATACATCTAAATCTAATATTATTGTTAAAAAACTGAAATGAAAGGATGTCGACTTTCAAAGATAATATTCGGTCTTTTTTAGATGTCTATCCGACATTTACAAGAATTTGGAGTTTTGTAGGAATCTGTTTTAATTTATTATGTGAGAGAAAAAAAAATTATACATGAAAGGATGTTCGAAACATTTGTCACCTTAATTACAAAAGATCTGGCAGTAAACGAAAAAAATCTAGATAATGAAATGCAAATTTTAAACATTCGATGTTTTTTTTAATATATATAATTTTTTTAATATATATATATATATATATATACATATATATATATATATATATATATATATATATATATATATATATATATATAGATATATATATATATATATATATATATATATATACATATATATATATATATATATATATATATACATATATATATACATATATATATATATATATATATATATATATGTACATATATATATATATATATATATATATATATATATATATATATATATATATATATATATATATATATATATATATATATATATATGTATATATATATATATATATATATATATATATATATATATATATATATATATATATATATATATTATATATATATATATATATATATATATATATATATATATATATATATATATATATATATATATATATATATATATATATTCAGAAATACAAAAGGTGAAGACGAACAGGTGAACGATGGACTGGCACGTCATCAGGGGGAAGACCAGACCCCTGGTTCGCAAGGCAGTACAATTTTGTATTTTTGTGTTTTCTTGTATTTTTGGGATTTTTTATCCCTATTGTAAACACTTATAAAAATTTGTATTTTATATATATATATATATATATATATATATATATATATATATATATATTTATTTATTTATTTATTTATTTATTTATTTATTATGTTCTATAATACATCATTCTAAGTAAGACTAAATCCTATATTTTTATTTAAAAGAAATAATTTTGTTTTGAATTTTACTGGTATGAAGCCGAATACTGATTAATATTTTTGAAACTGCTAAGATAAGCAATATTATACAAGTAGCAATTTATTCGTTATCACGAAAGGCAATTTCGGATCATTAAGCTTCAGATTAGGGACTGTATTTCTAGCCATCCTTAGTTAAATTATTGATTTTTTTTTTTTTTTTTGCTAACTTTAACGCTTATGAGGCCATTTAGTTGTTTTTATTTCTAATGACGAAGCTTAGAAAACCATCAAATCTTTTGATTTTTTGACTATTTTTGATTACGCTTATAGCCGTTCGATTATTATCTTTAGCGTATTGTTGCTAGGCGTTAAAGTTTTTTAAGGTAGTCTCATAAGTGAAGGAGCCCCTCAGAGTGAATGAAATTTCGCACCGTAATTTTTCTTCTCAATTACGTGATTTACAAGAAAAAATGCGGTGTAAAATTTATTCCTTCAATGCATTAGCAACATTAACTTCCTTCTATCTACATTATACAATTCCAAAAATGAAAGAAAAAAAAGTGAACTAATTAGTAAAATAATAATTGTAATAATGATGAAGAGAAAAACTATCAGAAAATAATGGAAACAATAGAGGAGTAATAAGTGGAGAGTTAGGGCCCTGCTCCACATCAGCGTAAAACGCGACCGAAACCGAAGGCAGAAACTGAAAATCCGAGTACTTTCCATAGGAACACTATGTAATCCATTTTACGTTTCTGCTTTATTTTTCTGCTTTACAACAATGTGGAGCAGGGCCCTTAAACTTAAAATATGATTGTATAAAATCTACATAGAATTCGTGTGTAACAAGATTGATGGGTCACCCTGTGCAAGTGCGTACATACAAAGTGGCTATAATTGAACTTCTTTGTACATTATCCTCCAGTTAAAACGTGAGAATTGAAATGCCACCAACATTTGGGAAAATGGATTGTACATAAGGTAACCAAACATTTCTCACCTCAAAAAGGAAACACGCACCTTTTTAAATAAAACAAATTCCATATACTTTTTGTTTAATAATACAGGAACAGACTATAATAATAACTGAAAATAAGGAATTTATGCATCACAAATTGACTTATATGGGTCATTTTCAAAATTTGCTTACATTTGCTGTCCGGAGGTTAAAAAGACGATTTTGGAGCATAACTTATGTTTTAAATTCAATGCGAACAATTATTTTCTGCAAGAAATAACCCCAAAAAAATTCTATCACTCAAAAAATTATTAAAATTTATTTATTTAGTTTTATATAAGTCTTTTAAAATGAGAATCAAGGCAAAAACGCTTGTCCGTTTCCAATTTTCGCAAGTTCAACTATTTTTTAATGTACTTAATTGTATAAAAAAGTATATACAACAAATTATTTTTATACATTGACTATTAGTATATGATATTCATAATAAATACTGACAATAGTAATTTTTTTCAGTAAGAAATGTATGAATATATTTTGTCCGGCAGTTCTTGTCAAGTCAGTTACCCTAAGATTATTTTAGCTAAAAAAGGTATTTATTGCAGTCAAAAGATGGTAACACGTATTCGGTTAACTTAACTACCTAGTGACGTACCTATTTCGTACCATTTTGTTTTCCTGAATCGAGAAGTATTGCTGTGGCGTTTCGCACAAGATTTCTTCCAGGTGCGTATTTTTATTCTTTGTCAAGTCTGTTACCAAAGATTTTAGTATTAATTTTTACTTTTTCTCAGCTTTTACCCCGAAATATTATTTATTATACAACTCTAAGAAAATGCATATTGTTGTTCAATTTTTTAATTCGACAACCTAGCCATAATTTGACATTTTGATTGAAATGTCAAGTCCGTTACTGGTCAAATCCGTTACCATACAGTTTTTGATCAATATTTTAATAATCGCAAACACCGTTTTAAGCTTCAGTGACGCAAATAATTCGAAATGAAGTTGGTTCTAGGCGCTATGATATAGTTTTAAAGTGAGATTTCATATTGATTTTGTATGGTAACGGTCGACAATTTTCCTTGAAACTTAAAGTTTAACAACAGCATTTGAATATTTATTTATGCATCAAAGTGTAAAACCAATTACTTTTTCACACACCTAAAATATGTGACAAAACATCTGTTAGTGATTCTAAAAGAAAATAGCAAGTTAAAAAAAATATTTGAAAATTCTGAAATGTAAGCATATGGTAAAAATGACCCATATATTACTGTCGTCTTGAAGCAACAGTAGGATATTTTACTTTTATTCCCGCTAGTAGATGTCTTTCTACAACGACGATATTTAGTGCTCAAATAAAATGAACTCTTAGAGCTTTCTTACAATTCTTTAGTACTCCCAATACCTTTTTATTCATAAGAGAAAAAGCCGTTCTGATAATACTGCGTCTTTAGTGGAAGAAAAATATAAAATGTATTCGATACTTATGATGATTCCTAAAGTTCTCGGATTCAAATTATTTTCAGCTATCGAATCTTCCCCTTTTTTTTTTTTTAATCGTAACTATAGATTAAATTTTTTCTCCTGCCATTCCATTTTTGCTTAAACAAGTATGAAGAAATTTCAAAAGTTTCTGCATTAAAAACACTATATTTAATATTCAATCTTCAGTGCTCCATAAACATCAGTTTTACTATTAAGTGCCCTAAGTTGTCTCCGCTACTCTCAACATTACAACATTTATTGACAGGTTGTCATAACATTTAAATTCCACTCTCACGTGCGAAATCATATCAAGCAGCTTGAAACTAAACAGACACGGGAGAGACGTAAATACGAGCTGATGCTTTCAGAAACAGATTCTGGACTTCAGTCATTTTGGTGCTTCATTGAATATGGGAGAAAGTACTAATGACTAAATAGTTTCAGTTATTAAATATTCTTTTGAAATCTACTTATTTGCTTTGTTTGATTGATGCTGCATTTCCAGCAACAAAAAGAGTAAACAAAAAACATATTAAAACAAAATAAAGCAGTAGAGCTACACATGAACAAAGTATTCAGAGCACCATTTCCCGATTGTATTCAGAGCATCATTTCCGATTGTATTCAGAGCACCATTTCCCGATTGAGGCTCACGACCCAATTGGGCACCGAAATTCATGCTTTGTAAGACGTGACAGTTTAATAATATTTCTTGTTTTTTCCAAAGAGAAATTATTAAATTAATATAACATTTTATATATCTTCCGAAGGAAAAACAGCATCATAAATCAAGTTCCAACTGCTTAAGATTTAAGTTTGTGCTTAAAAAGAAGGAAATTCGGCAAATTGAAGAAGCTTTAAAATTTTATCAACTACTTTTTAGCATTTTGCAATATAAAATTACTCTTACCAACGCATTATTACATATGATGTGAAACCTCATTGAAATGAATATGAGCAGGATGAATTTTCAAAAAAAAATTTTGTTATTTATTTATTTATTTTGAAATGGGTTTAAAGAAATTTCTCAATCCTCAGGTTTAAAATATTCAGTATAGTTTCAACAAAACATATCTTTCAGAATGATTTTTTCTTTAAATGTATCGTTGAATTTATTTTTAGTCAATGTAAAATAATCAAGTAACTCTGAAAACATTCCATACTTCGGGGACGAACAAGATTTTTATGAGAAAGATTTAAAAATTTCGGAGCCTCAGAAATAATTAATTTCTTCAAAAAACTTAGCATTTTCAAATGTTCTCTTATCTTATCAAGAATCCGGTGTTAAAATAGAATGATACTTAAGATGTAAGAAACGTCTAAAATGTAGCAAAATATGTTTTATTATTCATTCAATGAAAAGAAATAAAATGCATCGCCCTGTAAAAATCAAAATATTTCTCTTGCTAAGTTTTGTCTTTCTAAAATCGTTATTTTATCTTTGAGAAAATCTTTAATTATATATTTCCATTCTTGTTCATCGATGCAAGTGAAAAGCAAAATGTTTTAAGGCAACATAATTAAATAAGCCTATCAATTAGTTCTATTTAAAGGTCAATTCATTGAAACGGTAAAATTCATCCAACCGATCTTAATTATCACATAAGTGCATATTCAAAACAGAGACAAGATGAAAGTTTTCTTTAAGAATTATTTCTATTTTTCGTTCTAATTACAATGAAAATTATGAAAACATATCGTATTCCGTACTTTTTTGATGTCATTGTTTTGTTCGTTTGTTTTATGCCAATTCTACTAAGTTCAGATTATTTATCGTTAAGATTTAATTGTTTCATTGCTTCTGGCATTACAATTTGATTAGTTTTTGCATTCTAGTCATTAAAGATTTTATACAAAAGGAAATTAACACTTGGTGAACTTAATTCTGTCTGTTTCTAAATTTAAAAATAAATTGAGATCTTTAAATGACGTTTAAACTCTGATTTAATTTTCCATTATTATTAAAACGTTTTATAAAATAGTGCTAACGATAATGCTTTAAAATTGTGAAATTGTACGCGAGATATCGCGTATATTATTGGATCATATTTATATCTATATAATATACATTAGTGATTAAATTTGTTGAAGTAAATCAAAATCCATTGTTAGTGGTGTAATTTTCGACTACATTTTTTCAGGTAACCATTTTAAACTCGTAAACACTATTTGGAACTTTTTAAAACATCGTTTCACTCAAATTTCCATTTATTTTCAGTTTTTCTTGTTTTGTGATGACCGAAATATTTTCATCGTATACATTTTGCCTTTTTCTAAACTTTGTGGGGTTTTAATTTTGTTTAAATTCAGCTTCCTTTCAAATATTGCTAGAGATAATGATATGTACTCCACTTTAAATGCCTTACTCTTAATAGTCAAAAATTTCATATTTATGTCATTCAAAACTTACTACGGTACTGCTCAAAAACATTGCAAGTTTGAAAAGTTTAACATTTTTTGAGCATAAATTCCAAATATATTTTTTAATTAAACTAGTTTTGGGAAAAGTGGAGAAATTTAAAAAAAAACGGTTATTATGAACTTTAGCACCATGAAATGCTGAACAAAGGTTTGCAAAACTTTATGTAATCAATGCCTAAAAGAATGGCTGCTGCGATAAAAGTTAGAGGCAGCACATTAAACGATTGTCGGTTCTCATTTGCACATAGTTTCTATCTTTTAATTTCAAAAACAAACTGGATTTCAATTTCTCATAAACTGAACATTTTTCTGAATCTTTTATTTTTCAAATACATTTAATTTATATTTCTTTAACAAATTACAAGGTATTGTCTTTAAACTAATTTAACATATTGACATTAAAGAGTATTGGTTAAGTTGACAATATGCTAATAAAATGGTAGATATATTAAAAGTGTGATAATTTTAACCAGTAGTGTACCTCACAAGTCACAACAAACGTACATTCTTTTCACAAATTCTCCAACATCTATATATATATAAAAATAGATGTGGGTTTGTTTGTTTGTATGTTTGTTCCTCATACAAATCCAGTTTTTCTCGGATGTTCATCAAACTTGGCACAGAAGTTCCTTGATGCACTATAATTCACATAGGTGGTTTTGAAACTTTAGCAAAATTCAAAAAGCTCAAAATTCAAATTATTTGTCTCAAAATGGCCATTTTCTTTCAATTTTGAATATATAGAGTAATAGAGACAAGCCTTAAGCATACAAATTGATAAAATTTAACACATTTAAACATGATTATTTTCCAACAAAGATTACAATTAACAATGAATTTTCAATTTAAGACTCACCTATTTCATTTTAGGATGAAATAAGTTAAAAATAATTATAATGGAGCTTTTATTAGCACCCGGGCAACGCCGGGTCATAAGCTAGTAATGCGATAAATTTATAAATTAGTTATATCTGTTTGTTGCGAGGTAGTAATCTCTCATTTTGCTTAGCCACGCCATTCAATAGGACTGTTTCAGTTTAATGCAGTTGTATTTATTACTCGCACTCTGCCATTTCTGTTTTTCCTTGAACTAATGAAATCAATGCGGGGTGGTCGAAACAAATGCAATATAACAACGCGATTGGAAGTATGTTCCAATGGTTAAAGCTTGAAACTAAACTGACATTTGACAAGCATGTATGCGATGTAGAAAGTTTCACAGGGAGAATGCATTGAAATCTCAAAATTTATGACAGTATCGAAGAGTATTTGAAACGTTCTAAATGAAATACTATTTCTGTAATAATGATTTATTCACGAAAATTATATATTCATAATCACCAAGATGACTTAATCTACGCTAACAATTCAAAAACGTGCGCTGAAGAGGGAAAGACGATTCTCGTCAAACTTACATCCTGTTTCCATCACTTGATTTTTTAATATTGTTTTTTCTCTTTCTTTCTTTCTTTCTTGTTTTCGGTTTTTTTTTTCTTTTTCTTTTTTTTTTTTCCAACTTTGGGGATTTACAAAAAAAAAGGGGTTATTAAAATACAAAGGATGAATTGACTCTTTTGCAAAACACTTAAGGTCAGCTGTCACCAGTCGCCAACGGACGATCAATAAATTGAAAATCGCTGTCAAAAAAATCAAATCACCAACTGAAAATCACCAATTGTCACCAATGAAAGACATTATGAGAAATGATTTGGAACAGAAATTTATTAATATTTACTGTTTATAAATCGGTGTTAGTGTACAGAAAGGGAGAATATGCTCATTAAGTTCTTGAAGAACTTAAATTCATTCTAAGATGGAAGACTCCTTGAAAAAAAAAATCAACCATTTTTTTTCATTTCTATTGTCTGATTAATTTGCAGTCGGAAAATATTAGTGATATCTCGTGAATAGCAATACTTTTTACATACATGGTATTCAGATATAAATTAAAAAATGAATGAAAATATTCATCTTGAAAGATCATTATGTTTTTCTGACAAAATTAATATAAATTGTTAGCATTTTTACTGCATTCGTCTGATAATTAAAGTCAAAAATAAACTGTTTATGAAAGAAAATCGAAAAATGTATTACTTGTAGTAAGTGTTTTTTTTTTTTTTTTTTTCAGTTCATTAACATACTCCTCCACTTTTTTAAGAGATATCAAATTCTTTTCGAAGGAGTGAAATATATGAAAACACTAAAGACGTTAAATTAACCACAAAAAACGTTATAATTCGAGTTATATTTTACATGGAAGCTCCAAACACATCTTATCAGAAGCAAAAAAAAAAATTTCTTTTGACACAATTTTTTTTTATTTTGAAGTATGTTAAAAATGCGAATAACGTTTTAAAGGTTTTTAATTAATAAATTTGTTAATTAATATCATCCGAAGACGAGACCTACCTAAGAACACTCCCGATTACTTCACCTTTAAAATAAAAAAAAAATTAATCGGTCCATCTATTTAGGTACTAGAGTGCCACAGACAGACACACAGATCGACACATACACAGACACGTCAAACTTATAACTCCTTCCTTGCTGCGTCATGGTTAAAAAGAAAAACAACGTTTTGTTACAAAAAAAAAATAATAGTTAAAAAACCAAAAAGACACACTTTGTAGCAATAGGAACTGAAAAATAAAAAAATTACATTTCGATGAAAGCTCATTCAGCAGCGAAAAGACTCACCAAACAGATAACTTAAATGTAAAAAAAAAGCGTGGGGAGCTCTCCATTTACCTTTTGGCAAGGATTCTACATAAAACTGCTCATTCTACATAAAACTGCTCATTTTCAAGATTTTTTTTTTTTTTTTGCACTATTTATGGCTTAAAAGCATGAAATTAACGGTGCAAAAGTTTACACATGGGGAAACCCGTTTCAAAATGCAAATTTTTAGATTGGAGTTATAAGCACTATATTCTAGATGCAAAAATGTAAGAAAAGAAAAGTTTTAGCTAAAAATAAATTTCTAGTAAGAAATTTTAAGCATTATATACGTGCTTTGAAATTTAATAAAAATCTACCAGTTCAGCAATTTTTTAAGAGCTTTTGTCACTTCGTGAATACAAGCGACAGAAATTCTAGACGTAATTTTAAAAAATAAGTTGCTCAAACGACTAAAGAAAGAAGCGCCGCTGTGATCAACCAAACCTGTTCTTTTAATACCACTCGGTTACAACGAGCAAATACCGCTGCTCTTTCACTTTCGTACTAAGCGAATTCGTCAATCGTATAATTAATTCTGGCTCGTCTTAAGCTTTTGAAAAGTGTTAAAGACGTAATACCCACTTATATCATAGTGTTAAAGACGTAAGTGTTTAAGACCCATACACGTTAATAATATTTTGTCGAATACTCTTCAAAAATGCTTTCTAATTGCGTTTATCGAAAATTTGGTAGTTCAATTTATGTCATTTTGCAATAGTACAATATTTTAAGTTGCTTTCATGCTTATTTAAGCTGGAACAGTTAAGATTCTGTCATTTAATTCGAAAATGCTCAGCCTTAAACATTCTATCAATCTTGAAACTTCTTTTAGAATTGTATTGTATTTCAAAAACTTCATGATCCGTTTGTTAAACCATTTTATATAAAGGAGATTAAGATAGCCTATCTATTGCCGGAAATTTTCAGGCATACACCGCTCACAACAGATTTGCTCATGTCGGGACTTCTTATTAGCAGAAAATAACAGTGAACGGAATCATTAACTATTACGTCAAATTTTATTTTATCTTATAAATGCGCGAATTCCCGTGAATTTTCCTCATTAAAGTTTTAACTTGAAAATAGTAGAATGGTTTACGATTTGCAAAATAATTTAAAAGCCAAATCATGTTGCAAAACCCATAAATTTAGATTTCCTTTCCAATACCATATTAGAATCGTCGAATAAATTTGTATGTGATGCAAAAGAAGCATTTCTTTAAAATAAGAAAGGAAGTTTAAGTTTTGAGCTAAAAATTAAACGGTCGAAGAACAGAAATAATTTTCAGATACACAGACATTACTTATTTCGTATAAATGCATGTGCTCTCCATTAGTTAATGAGTTAAAGTTTATAAGCTTATAAGAATATAATTATCTTGACATTTTCAGCTTTTAGCATCAAGTTAATTTCTTTGGTAAATAGATTTGTTTGTTTTTATTGCGCTTATTATTATTTTATTAATTTATTTATTTATAATGATATATTGAATAAATGTTGAATCCGTTGTGATATTACAAAAATGAAACCCGTAAGAAAATAACAATTCTCACTACACGACATTTAGTTATCAGGATGCAACTGAATTATTTCTGTGTTTTTTAATCGTGTAAAATTTAATATATATTAAACCGTATAATGTAAGGATACGTGGGGCCCAAAAGTGAAAGAGTTAAACTAGGTTGAAACCAGGAATGTTTGGTTTAAACCACGTTGGTTAAAATAATATTTGTTTTTTTAAACCATGTGAGGGTGTTTTTTTTTCCCGGAGAATTGAAAAAGCTGATTCGGATCTCTTTTTTAAACTAAAAAAAAATGAGTTTCTAAATGCATTAAATCAGAAGAAATAATGTCTACAAAAACATGATGTTTTCTTAAAGCCTATTCCTCGCATTTGTACGAGGGATCTGGCTGATGCATTCAGTAAATTAGGGTCGAACATTGTGAAAACGAACTCATCTTTAAAATCATTTCAGCTTGACCGTAGTTCGCCATATCCGAGGAATAACACATTACAAACAATAAGGTGGGGATCGGAAATAGAATTCGTCACAGCAGCAATTCGTTTTAAGCGTGCTCGAATTGACGAGATTCGACTGTATTATATGATCTGTAACTTTTTTTTTTCTTTTTTAGCTTTAAACAAAACATATGTTGATGTTTTGATTTGTGTAATGTGCATTAGCCTTGTGATGCATTATACTCTGTTGCTTTAAAATAGGCGTATTATTCAACCACGACGAGGTGGCCGGTGTCAATCAAAGGAGAAAACGAGTCTATTCCTTAAAATAGGTAGAGTAGGAAGAAACTCCAGTGTGCCATATTTGCAAGTTTAGCGACATTTTGGCGAAGTGATAAGTTTTATGAAATATTAAATAGTTCTTCGAGCCACACCTGCATTTGGCGAGGAAGTGAAAACAAGTCTTTTCTTTCTTTATTGCAATCCTTATGTTACCATTTTGTTTTTAAATTTAAATGAAAAGTTGGAGGCGCTGCAGTCAATGGCCAATGGCTGCGGAAAGATACAAAACCAAGACCCACCTACTTTCTTATATCCAATGAGAAATCTTTCTCGATTGTGGAAAAATTAAAATAGGTTCCTCTTTGGCTAATTTCTCAAATTGGGAGACCAACTAAAGGTAAGCAAGGTGACGTATTCAAGCTTTATAACCAATGCCGCAATTGTGAATCCCATCCTCAATTTTCATCTACGTATCACCCCTTTCTAAAAATGGACAATCCTGAAAAAAGGAGGAGTCATAGGCCATCTCTGCGAAGTTGAATAATACCAAGTTTAGAAATTTTACGTCGCCTACATGGATACCGTACGAAAGAAAACAGCTCCACTCTTTTTTTTTTATGCACTGCCGTTGAGGCATTTCATTTATTTTATGTTTATCGAATTTTTCTTACGCTTTGATTGATATCCCCATGTCTCAGTTATTTCTCAACGTTTTCCAACACATCTAGGCATACATAAACAAAGCAAAAATTTCCAGGGAAAAGTTGTGCTTCGTTAACGCTATTTTTCAATTAAACGACAGTTTACGCACGAAGCAATTTCAACCGTTTGCATTTAACCGTTGTTGCAAAAGCTAAGTGGGGAAAAAGTCCAAAGCGCCATAACCATGACAGCCATCAGGGGAAAGGTGCGGAGAGTGGGAAATTAATTTTACTTTGAGACGCCAGCTCTCGTTATACTGGGTATAGTTCATTTGTAAATATTTTGAAATTCTCGGAATGTGAAGAAACACGTGATTTTCATTTTATCTTAGTTTAATTTACTTATTGCAGAAAGTATAATTATGAGGAATTTAATTTACAAAATTTCCGTCTCAGTTATTTATAATTAATCATGTCTCAGCTCTCATGCTAAATTATTTCTGTGACTATTTGTTTATGCCAAGATTCATTAACGAATAGTAATTTTTAATACTTAAAGATTTTCAAACAATATTTCTTCTGCAGAAAGCTCTACAAGTTTTACTCTTAATTATTTAATTAAGAGCAAGAATCTGAGAAACTGTCACGCCTAGCATTATGGGGTGATTCATGACCTCTCAGATTTTCTCCCAAAAATTACCAAATGTTTATTATCTTATTGAAAGACCAAATCCAGAATGTTTTGCTCTAAAGTTGAGTTGTTTAGTTTTTATGGATCCCTAAAGTTGAAGGCGCGGCATCAAAAATTAAGCGGATTTTCAAGACATGGAAGTTGCCGTGAGCCAAAACTCTTACCAGGAACTGTTTAACTCCAATTTTCTTTTTGTATATAGAATATAGAAGGTTGAAACTTTACAAAATGAGTGTTAAGTTTGAGGTAAGTTGTTGCCGTAAGGTCAGTGAAGGCCCTCAAAACAAGGCATTTTTGACGTTTTTTAGCGTTTTTGAGGACCAAAAACAGCTTGTACATTTCAGTTGGCACGGCAAAAGTAGTTTCGTTTGAAAGACCAGTGTAAGCACTTTAAAATAATGTATAAATAACCGATGAAAGTTTAACGTACTTTTAGTTGCGTAAGGCCGAAATATGAAAAATGTCATATTTTACCGATATTCAAGCGGTCATAACTTCCTCTGCCAACAACATATTGAAATATTTTCTTTGACAATGTCATACTCTATTATTTGTCTTAACAGAACAGTTGAGTTCTTTGAGGCGAAATGTGATTTTTTTTTTACAAAAAATACACAGGAAAAAATACATTTTTTGTAAAAAAAATTTTTACATTTCGCCTCAAAGGACTCAACTGTTCTGTTAAGACAAAGAATAGAGTATGACGTTGGCAAAAAAAATATTTCAATATGTTGTTGGCAGAGGAAGTTATGACCGTTTGAATATCGCTAAAATATGACATTTTTCATATTTCGGCCTTACGCAACTAAAAGCACGTTGAACTTTCCTCGGTTATTTATACATTATTTTAAAGTGCTTACACTGGTCTTTCAAACGAAACTACTTTTGCCGTGCCAACTGAAATGTACAAGCTGTTTTTGGTCCTCAAAAACGCTAAAAAACGTCAAAAATGCCTTGTTTTGAGGGCCTTCACTGACCTTACGGCAACAACTTACCTCAAACTTAACACTCATTTTGTAAAGTTTCAACCTTCTATATTCTATATACAAAAAGAAAATTGGAGTTAAACAGTTCCTGGTAAGAGTTTTGGCTCACGGCAACTTCCATGTCTTGAAAATCCGCTTAATTTTTGATGCCGCGCCTTCAACTTTAGGGGTCCATAAAAACTAAACAACTCAACTTTAGAGCAAAACATTCTGGATTTGGTCTTTCAATAAGGTAATAAACATTTGGTAATTTTTTGGAAAAAATCTGAGAGGTCATGAATCACAGGCGTGACACTCTCTCAGATTCTTGCTCTTAATCATCCAAAAATAAGGTAAAAATGTAAATGCTTAATATTAATTACCAATTAATAAAGTCTTGTCTTTCCGAAAATAAAATTGTCCATCTTAAAACTAATGTAAAAACCAAATAAACCCAGTTTCAATCAAAAAAACGGTTTTTTAAAACGGGTTTTTTTAATCAACAGTGGTTATAACGGATTTTCTCAACAACGAAAAACTACTACAATCTACAAGGCATGAATCCGATGCTTATAGAAAAAAATGGCATCAAAAATGCCAGAAAGGCATTTTCCTATCAGGCGTTGGAAATAAAGATTGATGGTGCGAAAATGACTAAGATTCTTGTAACATAATTAATAGCGGTAATTTATTTTCTTAGAGACACTAACTCGATTCTAAGAAGAGACGAGAGCAATTTCTTTGCCTATACTATTTATCTGCCCTTTACTTCTTTTTTATAGAGATTGCAATTATATGCATTTATATATATATATATATATATATCAGTAGCGAGGCCTCAAGTCATCGAACGATTCGCCGATGACCTGAAGGCAAACCTTGTTTTGCACTGGAAGAATTAAAGTTTTTAAAATTTTACTTTCAGATTATTTTTTCGGATCATTTAATATTCCAAATTTTATTTTACTGGTGCCATCTGTTGAGTAAATGATTAGGCGTGACCTTCACTCATCGCTAAAGATACCGCATCGGTTTTGTGTGTGCGCGCGCAACTTTTTTCGCTTGTCAGCCATTTCAGCCAATCAGATTCTTTCACAGCTTCCCTTAGATGTAAAACGAGTCATCGGCGATGACCCGCGAAAATTTTATGTGCAAAGCATTTTGTTTTTACTGGCAACTCTCAGTTTTGGCGGATCGGGGGGGTTGGATGGGGAGGGGTAGACATTTTTTTCTCCTGTTTCTTTCATTCTTTTTTTTTTTTTTTCTTTTTTCAATTCGTTGCGTCACATTTTTCAAAAAAAAGGGGTTGCGGTTATTTTACGATGGCGCCAATATGAGCCCGACGGGTCGAAGACAATATTGTTTGCAACAACAGTAGTTTTGCATGGGGGAAAATACTGTTACCTTTTGTGTTTTGGAACTTCATCGAACTTTCAAAAACGAATATATGTGTGCGTGGTTTTGTTTTTTTTACTCTCTCTTTTTAGTTTCAATTATAAATGTTTTTCATAAAAAGTAGTGCTCGTTGCCTTTCGAGCTTTGCATTTCAGCAAGCTTGAACTTTTCAAATTGAAAAAGAAGCATCTGTGAACCAAGATTTTTACAAGGTAAGTAAAATTTTCTGAAAACTTGATGAAATGTTCTGAAAGTATGAGGAACTTACCCCTCCCTCCCCCTCACACACACTTTCGTAAAAATCTGTAGCAATATATCATTTTTTTAAACACATTGCAATATTGTTATTCTTCAGCAATGAAAAAAAGAACCAAATAATGGACATCAGAAACGACAGTTCAAAATTTTCGAAAACTGAGAAATTAAATTTCTGAAACGGCAGTCCAAAATTTTCAGAAATTTCTTGTCACAAACACCCCTGAGCGAAACATATGGTCTGGTATATTTCTTTAGAGACCTGAAAGTTAGCGATGACTGACGCTTGAAGTCACGCCTCGCTACTGATATATATATATATATATATATATATATATATATATATATATATATATATATATATATATGCAAGATGAAAAATTCTAATTTTACAAATTAACAAGCGCTTTTATTGCAGCTGAATATTAAAATACTTATTACTTTTTCATGATCAAAGCTGAAAAAATGTTCCGATTCACCTCGTTTTATGCAGCATTTTCTGAACTCGTCACTAGTTTTGTGATTTTTCTTTTGAGAAAATCTGTAAAGAAGTTAATATTTTAAAACTCACCATCCTGTTCTAAAACCCTAGATCAATTCTCGTAAACATTAGGCATTCTATGCCAAACATTTTCTTTAAATCTTTAATCAAGATTCTAAAACGATAATTTCATTTTATAAAAACCCTCAAACCTTTGTAGTACAGTACAGACATTAAACCATTAGTTTTTGCTGATAATATGATTAAAAAAATCACTGCAGGCTTTAATCAAACTTCAAGCACACTTTTTTTGATCGATCAAAACTTTCAGTTTAAGAATAATAGAAAATCATTTTACGTAAAAGGTGCTTCGATTTTCTTGATAAAATGTTTCTTCAACGTGTTTTAATCTTGGTCAAACAGGATTAAAGAGCTGAGAACGGCCACAGTGAAAATGCTGTTAAGGAATTTTTATTTTTTTATTTTTGTTCTTAAAGAAACATCAGTGGCTCAAGGCGGAAAACATTAGTTATTGGATTTGCTTTTGTTCACAATATTTCCGTTAAGTAAATTTGCTAATAAATATACTTTAACACATTTGGAGATCATTAAATAATTGAATAAAATTTTCGTTTTTTTCTCCACTCATGTTGTGGAAAAACTAGAATTATATTGCCGACTATTTATACAAATGAATTGAAAAAGTGTAACTTTTGTTAATGTATTACCGTAAAACGAGTGAATTAGTACACTTTTCAGCTTTGAACATAAAAAAACGTAATTGAAACATTATTTTTTTTAATCTTATATTTTAGGTGAAAACTTCGGTCTTGCTTTACTCTTGATATTCCAAGCAACAACAAAACATGTTGGATAGTTTATTAAAATGTATATTTTTAGCGGTGTTTTAATTCACCCCGCGGAAAGGGGTCAATTGGAACACATGCTTTTTTTTTCTTTTTTTTTCAATTTAACTTTTCATGGGCTGAAAGAAAATAAATAATGTTGATGGGGGAGAATAAGAACAGATAGTTGGTGTAAAGCTTTTATTTTCTATATATTTGTTAAAAATTGAAAATAAATTTTTAACTTATGAAAGATTAAAATTGATTTTAAAAAGTGCATTGAAAAACAAAATTAAATATAAATTCTAGTCACTCATGTAGTCCATTAAAGTAATCATGCTATTAAAACGAGTAGATGTTCGGATGTAGCAGAAGTTTTTTCATAATACCTTTTGGAAGGAACGCTGCCTCCTTCTTTAATTTCTTGAAATCTCCAAGTTTTAGAAATCTGTTTTGTAAAATCTTCTCCAAGTATTCATCATCATCTGGGAACAGAACTTTAACTTCGTGAAGTCTGTTAGATGACTCTGTTGAAGAATGTTAAAATCTACTTATATTAAAAACTGAGTATCTTTCTAACTATCTTTCTTTCTATGTCACGCTTCTTTCTCCTGAACGCCAATGAACTGAAAGTCGAACCAGGTACCGATAGATAGGTAATTTTTCAGGCTTCATTAGTTTCAATCTATATAATTATACGATTTTAATTAGCGAAGATATCAATTAATAAGTAGTCAAGTTTAAAGCGATTAAGCCTAATAAATGATTAAACTTCCAAGACATTTTTTCTTACCGTTGCCATTTTGAATTAAAACGTTAATTAAATTATTGAACTATTTAAAATTACTATTTCCAAGATATTTATTTCTTTCCGTTGCGATTTTAAGGCAGGAATTCAAGTGAAACACGGACGATCGCAACTCACCAATGCAATCGCAAATTCCAAAATTTGGATTCAAGTGAAACGAATTCACTTGAATTCGACTTACAGTAGCGGTTGCAATATGCGATCGCCTCGAAGCGACTGCAATGGTGTTTCACTTGAATTCGGCCCTAAATTAAAACGTTAATTAAATTGAACTTTTTAAAATGAAAGAGTGTTATTTTTTTCCATTGTCATTTTAAATACGTGTTATAACAAAGTTCTAACAATTGTTTTTATTCTAATTATGACTTGCATTTTTTCTCAGGTACCATTTTGAAAATGTGTTTTTAAATAAAATTGCAATTGCTGTTTTTAGAAGGGACTTTTTCCAACGCCTCCTAAATACTAAATGCCTGAAACTTCCCGGTTTTTAGCACAGAGCAAGATTTCATTCTATGTTCACGATACACTGCCATCTACCAGAGTTCTTCGAGAAAGAGAAATTAAAGATTGGTTCATTTCTAAATTTAATTTTAAAAATCAACCAATCAAAAAATTTAACTCGAATATTGTTTGGATCCATCGCCAATAGCTGAAAAGTTCCCTTGGTTCACGATACACTGCCATCTACCGGAGTTCTTCCAAAAATTAACGATTGGTTCATTTCTGAATTTAAATTTAAAAATTAACGAATCGAAAAATAACAACGACATCATCGGATTGCCGCAAGGTGGCGTTTAATGTTGAACACATCTCTACGGTAGCGAAGCAAATGTTATAGGCATTTAGTATTTAGGAGGCGTTGCTTTTTCTGGCTGCGATCCATAACTAGTCAAATTTAAAGTGAATGTTTAATTAATAAGTAGTCAAATTTAAAGCGATTAAGCCTAATTAATGATTAAACTTCCAAGACATTTTTTCTTACCGTTGCCATTTTGAACTAAAACGTTAATTAAATTATTGAACTATTTAAAATTCCAAGATATTTATTTCTTTCCGTTGCGATTTTGAATTGAAACGTTAATTAAGGCAGGGATTCAAGTGAAACACGGACGATCGCAACTCACCAATGCAATCGCAAATTCCAAAATTTGGATTCAAGTGAAACGAATTCACTTGAATTCGACTTACAGTAGCGGTTGCAATATGCAAACGCCTCGAAGCGATTGCAATGGTGTTTCACTTGAATTCGGCCCTAAGTTGAACTTTTTAAAATGAAAGAGTGTTATTTTTTTCATTGTCATTTTGAATACGTGTTATAACAAAGTTCTAACAATTGTTTTTATTCTAATTATTAATGACATATTTTTCCTCAGGTACCATTTTGAAAATGTGTTTTTAAATAAAATTGCAATTGCTGTTTTTAGAAGGGACTTTTTCTGGCTTCGATCCAAATATTAAAAGAACTTTTTCGTTTAGAATTTTGCAATTAATTTTACCGGAAGAAAGCGGTTTGGAAATAATTGTTTTTGGAAAGGAATTTTATTTGTAATTTAGGGAGAGTGCTAAGTATGCGCTACTTGACATCGTCTTTATTTTTGAGGAAGCATGTGCAAATAATTCGATTGATTCTTTGATGCAGGAAAGCTTTTTAGCGAGCCGCTTTAGCGGGGAGTAGTTTATTAAACTTTTCCTTGGTACTTTAAAGGCGAGCCGCCTTGGCGGCGAGTAGTGAATTGAAACTTTCCTCGCTACTGTAAAGGCGAGCCGCCTTGACGGCGAGTAAACTGTTTAAACTTTCCTCATTTCTTTAAAGGCGAGCCGCCTTGGTGGCGAGTAGTTTTCTCAAACTGCCTTCACTACATTACAGCCCGTGCAACGCCGGGCTACGCAGCTAGTAATTTAATAAAGTCCGTTAGAGAATGATATTTGTGAGAAATGATTTCTTCATTTAAAAAAGTCAGTTTGTCTTAATGTCTGATGTGATGAAACAAACAAGTATTGGACCCTTTATTACCTCTATCAGCATCTATTAGTCAGAGATTGCAGCACCTCATACAGTTCATGTCAATTGTGAATTAATGCGTAATAGTTTATTTAGAACTATGGGATATTTTCATTGCAATCTTTTGGAATTTCAATTTTGAAGCCTATGATGTCTTACTTCAAAGCATTTTCTTCTCCCAAATTGCCCTATTTATGCTCCTAAAAATATGACCGATATTTTTCATAAACAGTAACACGCGTAATATTTATAAATAAAAATATGGTTGTATGTTTTTTTTTTTTCTTCTATTCAACAATTTTAAAAAAGCTGAATTAAAACGTAAAAAATAACAAGAAAACTCCAGCTTTTATCATGAAATGAGCAAGTAATGCAAGTAATCAATCATGTATTTATTTATTTATTACTTATTTTATTTATTTATTTATTTATTTATTGACATAAATGTAATCAGTAAGTTCTAAGTTTTTCCTGGCTCCTAAAATTTTACAATCTTTTAAGATGATTTCTTAAAAATAGTGTTCAGTATATTCGTAACACTCACTGCAGCTATTAATCTGATTTTTAATATTTCTCTCAATCTTTCTCATACGTTTAATTCGTTACGTTAATACATTTCGTTATACATTTTACGGTAATACGTAAAATTTTTTTAAACATGAAAAAAAAAACTTTTCCCATTTAACACTAAGTGTAAATGTGATGTACAATTCATCTCTCTTGATGCATTTTCGCACTTAAGTATTTCTCCGTTTTTAACAATTACACTAAGTGAGTGCATTGATTATATTAAGTAAGTAACTTCATCGTTGAAGTTGCTAGTTTAAGTTTATTTAATGATATATTCGAGGAATCTTGCATTATTTAGTCAATACCTAGAGCAACACGAATTGAAGAAAAAGCTTTGCTTATGATTCCGAAATCATTCTTCAATAGATACATCATTTGTAATTAGCGTAGTGAAATATTTCGCGAGAAAGTGCATGGGTCTTAGTTTGTATTTGAGTTATTACTAACCGTCGCCGTTATTCCTCGCTTTTGAAACAACGTAACTACAGCCAGTAAGAATTGTTCTCGAAGTATGTTCTTCGTACAAGACTTCTGCCGCGCAATAATTTATTGGTGCATCTTTATTTAATCTTCTGTTGGCAACGCGTTAAGAATTTGATGTGCCGAACGCTAAGGAATCTCTTCCGCAATAAGGTAGTTTAGAAACGTTGCATTTGGAATGATTATTACAAACTATCTTAATAAATACAGATAAATATATCTGTAGTTATAGTTTATTAAAATGTATCCAAGTCGATGACACGTGCCTTCAAAAATGTGCGTAGTATTAAAATAAGGATCGAAGAGAATCTCTAATTAACCCTCTTTAACATAGGAATGGGCAACAGTAGTAAGGTGTGTTATTAATCCATCAGTTGAAGGATCTTTACACAATTCCTCTTGTCGGGTTAGTTTTAAAACAGGCCTTTCATTCTTTCGTCCAAATGGCAACAATTAATTTATTTTTAAACCAAAGCAAAGAAACCTACTGTTGGAGAGAGTTATTTGAAGTGTTTGCTAATTGCTACTGCTTGCAAGTGTTTTTTTTTTTTTTCTTTTAAGAAAAAAAAAGCTTAGGACATAGCATTAACATTTTTTTTTTTTTTGGAAGTACACATGAGAAAGTAATACAGTACACTCCCGATTATCCCCGGAATTTGGTGGCACGAGTCTCGCAGATAACGAAAATCGCGGATAATCCGAAAAAAGCATAAAATGAGGAAGATAGAAAATTTTTATTGCTTAAAAATTATTGCATTACACTTAAAACGTGTTGTGTGGAAACAGTGACGATAGGTACAGAATAAAAAAATATTTGTATTTGAGGTTCTCAAGCATATATAATCTATGAAGAAGTGGTACTTAAAATAACGCCAAGGTAAAATAATTTATTGGATGAAGTACACCGCACTCTTGGGCAAAAAGTGTTGAGAAAAAACAAAATTTAAATTCGTGCTTTTTCGAAGAAATCAGTTAATTGTGTTTTTGCTCCTATAACAATAAAGTTAACTAAGAACTTTTTTTTACCCCGAGACCCTCGCGGATAATCCATCCCAAGGATAATCCGCTCTCGGATAATCGAGATTTTACTGTAAGACCTTAAATTTCATGGGCAAGTAAAATGAATGATACGCGCTTCAATGCAAACTTTCTGGTGGTTTTACTTTGGCGGCACTATAACTTTTTAACGCCTCCCAGCCACCATTAATCAAGACGGTGGATCTTTGATCGGCTGGGATCGAACCCGGGTCCCTCCGGACACGAGTCCGATGCCTTACCGATCGGGCCACCACGGCCCTTTAACAATACGTTGCAGAATTTTGCACTAATGTTACTTATACGAAGAACAGAAAAGCATTGAAAAAGTTTAGTCGCATTCGATTACTTTTTGCTCAAACTTCGATCCAATACTTGGTATTGGTTGCTAAAACAACTGTATCGGTTTGCGTTCCAATGCTTTGTACTATACTACTCCCAGTACAACATTGGAATAATTTATGTGAAATACATGAAAATACTTTTCATAAATATGTGTAACAAACCCTGCTAATTTAGGAGCTTTAGAACAACTTGCTCGTATGTGGTTGCAGTTAAAAAGTATAGCTATATTCCAAGCTGACTTGTTGCACATATTGCTTCTCAATTTGACTTATCGCTAGGTGCTAGAACGAATACTTCTAAAATCATCGCGGTTTCTTAAATTAATTCTAAAAAAACCCGATTGCAAATGATGTAGCCATTCTAAAGAGAAATTAAATAATTTAGAAAAAGAAAATGCCATTGTTGCTCTCTAGATTATTTCAATTGATCCTAGATTACTCCGTTTGCTAAAGCTTGACTGCGGAGATATGGCGAGCTACCTTAAGGCGGAGACGGACCGCTTCATTTAAAAAAAAAAAAAGGTCAGATCAATAAGAAAATTTGCTTTCTACCGTACTTAGTTCCCAAAAATTTTTTCCTGCCTGCGTGATCTCGCTGATGCAACCTATGATAAAGGGAAGCGGTTCGTTTCTACCTCAAGGTCGCCCGCCACCTCTTCGTGGTCAAACTTTACCTGGGCTGCAAATATGGTTAGTTTCTCGAGGATGTTTCCAGCTTTTGGGTAGAGATAGGGTCATCATTAAAATTAAGAGCACACGAATTGGAAGAGAGAGGACATAAGTGCTGTATTTTACCACAAATAGGATGTCTTGGACTATTCCTTCCCATCAATTTCTGGAAACTCGAGTTTCGGTCAGCGCAATTAAGACTATTAATAGTGCAAAGGAGGGCCATGCCCCCACCCCCCTTCACTCTACCCTCGAGACACGCGCTTTTGTTTCTTTCGAGGTATGGAGACCGGGTGATCTGAGGGAAAGACGATAATCCTAGCTGAAGGCCACGTTTCTCATTCAGTATACGAAATAAACTGACACTATTGAAAAAACATTCAACAATATGCTCTGCCAATTACCCTATCAGGGGATTTTTTCAGAAAATCCGTAAAACGGGGTGTTTATGTCTATTATAAACTATGGCTGAATCTTCGGAATTTGGAAAAAAATCCAAAGAGGTTTAGATTTAAATGTTGAGTCATAAAACTGCTCTTTTCTACATTTTACAATTTTTTTTCTCTTATTTAAACCTGAATCTTGAACATACATCGCTTGACATAACTCTTATTTTCGAGGTAGACCGAGCAACGCCGGACAACGCAGCTAGTATTAAAATAAAACCCAACAATATCTACCTTGGCCCAGTACTAACAAAGGAAACATTACGCTAAAGAATGTGTTTTTGCATCATAAATCTCCCGAAAAATATGAGCAAAGTTATTTGTTTTAGCAAGATCTTAAACAACAAGGATAAACTATTAACCGTCGTACACCCAAGAACTTTCTGAGAAAAAGATCAATAAACACGAAACGCTTTGTACCATGGATTGTTCAGCGAATGGTATCATGGGGTAAGGAATTATTGATCAAACTCTGGGAGCGCTGGGCACGATTAGGCTCGTTGAGGATGCCTGAAATTTTCAGCTTGCGATGAACAAGATTTTGCATGTTTAATGAATGACGAAGGGAAGCACGATTTTTCTTTGATTAAATTTCACGCACTCGGTGACTCTGATTATAGTGTGGATCAAACTTTGATGAGATCAAAGAGAAATTATTCAAACATTCTACTTTCATACGCGTCGGTGTGAAAGAGGATTTTTTATTCAGTTCATGAAAGGTCTTTGTTTCAATTGAAGATTCGGGAAAAATCCTGTAATGCTGACTTTGAGTAACTCATTCAATAACGTGTGAAAGAATGAATTACATAACAAGTTAATGAAAATTTTTTCACAAAAGTATTCGATGCACCTCACGTAAAAGGTTTTTGTTCTTAATAAATACCTGGATACCAAGAAAAATTCAATCTACGGGAATGTCTGAGATGGAGACTAAACATGTATCATATTTCTTTCTGATGATAGCGTGGATCAAAATTTGATGAGATCAAGAAGGAAATTTTGAAACTAAGGATTCAATTTCTCATTTTAAAAAAAAATATGGAAAAAACGATAAAATTAACGAATTTTGTGTAATGAACGGCCCCAGAGGCAGCTGAAGTCACTGACCCATATCAATAAAAATTCGTACTTATTGTAAATAAAACTACAAGGTAACTTTTTGGCGGAGTCCAATTTATTATATAAGAAAATTTTGAAAAAGAACAAATTCGGTATAATAAACGGCCTCAGAGGCAACTGAAGGTATTAACTCAGATCAATGAAATTTTGCACACGTAGCTAGAACTGATATAAGGCAAATTTTACGCACAATTAGACATTTAATTTATTAAAAAAAACGTTTTTTATGTAACTTTTTCAACATGTATTATATTTTTTCATCCAAAAATTATCAGTTTCTTAACTTTTTATTGACAATTGTCAAATTCTTGATGTAAACACTAAAATTTCCAATCATGGTGCGCTAGTACACAATGTTATTAAAAGAGATCGTTAAGTTAAGCTGCACAGAAAATACATCTACGCTGCAATACATGCCAGTTCTATTCTGGTTTAATATTGGCAACTGTGGAGAAGAAAATCAATCGCTGATGCGTTTAAACATCAACGGAATTTTAATAAAATTCTTTCGAAGTTATGAAACAAACAGATTAGCTATCCTGTTTGCTCTTTCTCTTCCCGATAAAAAGAATATTATATTTCTCTCTTCAAAAGCAGATAAAGTTGAAAACATTTAGTGGAAGCAGGATCAGATGCCCCCATTCAAAAACTTTAACCAGAAAAATTTAAAATAAAGATCAAAATGATAAAAATAACTTAAGTATAACAGGGCGTAATATTAGGGATACACCGATAAGCAAATTGGCCGATTACCTATTAATCGGCTACTGATCATCGGTCAGTTAATAATGATTATTTTTAATACAACCAATTTCAACATCACTGTTTTCTTTTTTTCTTTCTCTTACAATTCCAATTTTAGAAATAGTTCGTTGTTATTTATTTCTGGGAGAAAATTTTTTTTATATATTTACCTATTTTTCCCATCAAAATTTTATCCAATTTCCTGGAACCAATTTTCATATTATTGTTAATAAAATTACCTAACACTTTGTTAATTATGTAAACTAGGCATGAAAATTTTTCTTAAAAAAGTTAGGGAGAGTCTGTGATGAGCACTCAATTTTAAAATAATATCACCAGTTAATAAGAGTATTATGAACTATTTAAATTAGGTGTATGATTACTCTCTCAAATAGCGATGTCAATTAATTGTAGCATGAGCATCAATATGATAAAATAAATTATGTAATCCTAAATTTCTGTTCGAAAACAGAAAGGTTTGGGACGCAGTGAAGCAACCAATACATCACTTACCGTAAAATGGGGTGTATAGGAACAGCGGGGTCAATCGGAACAAAACTTCCCGACCGTACAAAGAAATTCTTCATAAATATACTATTGGGTATTTTTCGCCATTAATTTTTTTTAGAAAGGTAAGATCATAGGAAGTAGGAAAAAATTACTTTTGTCAATCTGGCAATGCTACTGGCTTATAAAGAGGCCTGCACGTGGAATGCTAGAAAGCATCACATTTTCTTAGACTGGAAAACTTCATATGTAAGTACAAACCTTCTTATATTTTAAACCTAAGAGTGGTATGTTTCAATTATGCATGTATCTGAACAACAGAATACCACATTAGAATTTAACATTTTTTAAAAATTGTGTCATAAAAATGAAGAATTCTGAAAAATGAGATAGGAAAAAAATTTGCGGGGTGTATCGGAACACTTGGTTCTGTTGTTCCAATTCAAACTTATTTAAAGGAAACTGTTTGAAAAATCAAGATTCTAACCCCAATTCTTCTAGTCAAGACAAGGACAAGGATTTATTGCTGTTTATCCCTTCTCGTGAGCAACAAGATCTTAGAATGACAGAAAGTTGCAGATTTAAAAAGATTTTTGCTCCAGGAGACTTCTTTTTACCTAAAATACATGGGGGAAAGTCATACAGACTTTATGTAGCAAAAGTCCAGCACACAGACAGTGATGAATAAGTGGGAAAATCTTACAGGACAATCCCCAAAACCCAGAGATTTCAAGAAACTAAAGAAAAGGCAGCGTTCATCCCAGAAGATGTTATGAAAAAACTTAAGCCAAGCCACAACTGCTAGTTTTAAGGACAAGTACATATTTGTGGACGATATGAGTGACTTCAATTTATGTTACAGCTTTGTATTTAAATTCAAAAGCATTTCTTAAAATTAATTTCAATTTTTCATAATTTCAAAATCATTTTGAATTTTGACAAATCATAAACGTTTTCTGGTATAGAAAATATATTTTCATTTGACAATAACTATCTGTTCTTGTTCTCCCACATCAATATTACTCATCTTTGTGAGACCAATTACAGGTTAAATTGAAAAGAATAAAAATTTTAACATGTGTTCCGATTGACCCCTATCAGCGGGGTGATTCGGAACACCCCTACATTCCTATATATATAAATAATAACTGTTCGAAATGTTTTGTCTTTGCTTGGAATATCAAAAGCAAAGCAAGACAGAGGTTTTTACCCAAAAAATCAAATTGAAAAAAAATCTTTTAACTACTTTTTTTTACAATCAAAGCTGAAACGTGTACCGATTCACCCCATTTTACGGTACTTTGCTTCCTATTATTTTGTATTTAAATACCAATTATCGAAAATAAGTTAACAGCTACTAATCATACACAACAAAAAAAGATTTCTTTTTCGTAATTAAACACATTAGTGTCATGATTTTCATGAAGAAAATACCCTTTAAATAGGATTTAAGTGTTGGATTAGGAGACTAATTAGGACAGAATAGGATTTCGAGCATGAGGTAGAAAAATGTACTTTTCTCGCTCATGATCGAAAATTTTACTTTCTTGCACCTTTTTTCTACCAAATTTTAGATGCAAAACTTTATTTTAAGAACATTTCTCTCTTAAAAATATCACACTTAATGTTCTTTCTTTTAGTTCCCGAGTCTTAAGCATTTGTAGCAGACTTTCTTATCGGGTATAAAACTAGAATCAATTGGTTATATGTATCAGAGGCGTTAAACCTTTTGCGTTAGTTTTCAAACTACTAAATATAATTCTTAAATTTTATCTTACACGAAAACGTAAAAAAACACTTAAATTAATCTCTACTAATAATAAAGCTGAAGGTGGGTCTGTCTTTTTTTCTTTCTTTCTTTCTGTCTGTCTGTCTGTTACGCGCTAGCGCCAAAACCGTTCGGTCGATTTTCATGCCACTTGGCACAAAATTAGTTTGTAGCATGTAGTTTTGCACCTCGAAGCGATTTTTCGAAAATTCCACTTCGTTCTTTTTCTATTCGAATTCTTAGCGGAAATTCGATAAAACAGGGAAGAAATATTTCATACACATTTTCAAGTCTTATGTCATTCGAAAGCTTGAAATTTTCTGCACAAAATGAAGTTTTTTCGAAGTTTCTACGATCATCAGGAGAGCTGTAACAATTGTTTTTAGAATCCCGGAATTCAAGGCTTATCTTCAGTAAAGCAAGCCAAACGATTCTAAAATGGTTAATGAAATGAATTATTTTATCAACGGAAATCAACTTTTAATGTTGTTACAATGGTTACGTTTTTATTTCGTTTATTTGTTTCGTTCTTTTTCCATTAATAATTTTAAAAATGTATTTGTTCTTGTAGCAATCCAAACTCCAAGCCTTATTAAAATTAGTCAAATGAAATATAATAAAATCGTGATAAGATGGCACCTGTCAATCAAATGAGAAATCGAGTCCTTTCTTTAAAAAAGGTAGAGAAGGAAGAAACTGACGCGTACCATTTTTGTGAGTTTAGAGATATTTTGGCGATCTGACGAGTTGTGTAGAAGAGGGAAACATAGTTTAACCAAATGAGGTCAAAAAAGAAACAACATGATAGTAAACCATTCTAAATTTATCGTCTGGCAAAACATATTTTATTTCCTTTTTTTTTATTTCAATATAAATTGCAGTAAATGGCTTGAGTGAATGAGTTTGGCTTTTAATTTATCATTTGCTGGTTGATGTTTGTCGATGTTTATTGTTTTTATTATCATGGTGAAGAATAATGCACGAAATTTCTATTATTTTGTTTTTGAAGTTAGGAAAGAAAACTTTCTTCTTCTTTTAAACTTTGGTAAGATTTCTGTGAGCAGCAAAATTGTTCTTATTTTCTCTTTTGGCTTATTTTTGTGCACCTCCCCTTGGGGTTGCATTCGAATTCCCCCAAGGGGGTTTTTACCCCTTTTATGGGGTAAATCAGTGTTAATTTGAATACAGACAAAAATGATATGAATTGGCGCGACCACTTGGCGAAATATAGCCAAGCTTTTAGTCGCCAAGTGTTTGACGCCAATTTGGCGACATATCGCCAAGTTGGCGGCAAATGTGGCGAAAAAAATTATTTTTTTATTTTGGTTCAATTTGGCGCTATTGGCGATATTTTGCGAAAAATCCACTGAATGATGTTAAAATCGGCGATATTTAGGAGATTAATCATTGTAAAATCTTTTTTTTTTGGGGGCATTGTTTTGTGGCAAACTAGGGATGTAAATGTTTGAATTGTTATCTTGCTCACTCCAAGCACTATTTTAACATTTAAGGCATCTACTAAGAAATTTACACGTAAAAGGAAGTAGTGTGGGGTCCATGCCAAATTTTTATATCATTCTTTGAAAGAATTATAGTTGAATTATAAATAAAATAGAGTTTTTTTTTTGCTATATCAATTTTTTACAAATGAATTTTTAAGTTTATACCACGGGCAAAGCCGTTCGGGTACCGCTAGTTACAGTAATAAAGTGATGGTTTATATACATTAAACCTATTTAACTGTAACTCAAATTAAGATTTTTCTAAACAACGAAGCTATGCATAAATAATGATGTATACTTTATATTGTTTATTGGTTTCATTTTGTCAATTCTACTGGAAATAAAAATAGATGTTAAAATACGAACAACGTTGATAAAGACAAATCATGCTTATAAATGTTCTTGACATTTATAAGTGACAAGTGACAAAGCACCAAATAAACAAATTTAAGATTTTTTTACGGATGATTTCTACCTTCAATAACAAACAGCCTTTTTGCAAATTTAGGCTTAAAATGCAAAGATATGTTGAAATGGATGATTTCAAATCTTCCTGTATTCTGGATTTTCAAAAATATTTTACGGCCCAAATAAAAGACCAGAATTGTTTTTATCCATTTATGAAAACTCTTCGGATTGCCATTTGATTTGATGTTCCCATCGTTTCCCCCGCCAGTGGACCTTTTGTGTTTTTGACAGTGTCATCGTCTGAATAATTTCTTGGCAGACAACGAAGTTGTGGATACGTTGATTTAAATTTCGTTACATTTTCTTTTATTTATTTATTTATTTATTTTATTGGATATGTTAATAATATGCTTCAGTGACCAAGTAATTCGTTTTAAGATTTTTGTATTGATTACTTCTTCCGTTAAATTTTGGCCTTTTTGCTAATTTAGTATTAAACTACAGTAAGGTTTAAATTAAAGGCTGCAAACTTCCCTATTTTTAGATCTTTAAGCATGTCCCACGGCTCAAATTGAAAAGCAGATTTCTTTTTACCTATCTGTGTACAAAATCTGATTCAATTTTTTTTCACCGTGTTCCTAATGACCGTTTTAAGATTAAAATTAGTTTCTTGAGTCTGTTTTGCAAGTGTAGTGTAGACTGATGAATTGAAGGAAAATGTGAGAAACAATGTATTACAAAATTCATTGAAATTTTTGACCAAAACAGAGCTTTCACACAAAGAAAAGACTTCGAGATGCATCGTTCGACACTTCAAACTATAGATGTACTGAAGCTCAAGTTTGTCATTGTTATCTATTCGTGTAGAACGGTGGTACCCAACATGTAGCTTGGAAAGTTGATCCTTGTTTCCCGTCATTTTGTTCAGTGTTACAAATCAAAAAGCACGAGAAGTGACAATGTCACAAAGTTGGAGCCAAGTATTCAGATACTGGTTTCTAAGAAACCAGTATTTATAGAAATAAGCACCTAGTAATAATAACAACAGTTATTGATTTGTACTTTTCTTTTCTGTTCCACACGCTTGCCTATTATTTAGAAAAGAATAAAATATATTGAAAGATCTTGTGTGTTCTAGAATGGTTTTATTATGAAGTGGGACATTCAGGCTGAAACAGGTTGCGCATATACGCACTAGGGTGGGCCGAAAAGAGTTTTTTTTCCCAAGAAGAGTATTGCAGAAAAGTGCCATTGATAAAGCAAAGTGCACATAAAAAATTTGAAATTTTTTAGTCAATTTCTTGATTTGCAACAATTGCCTTGAAGTTTAGAAAAAATGCAGCTTTTTCGAGATTTTTACCAAATTATTTTTTTAAATGAAGGGCTTGGACGTAAAAAGTGGTATCTGACAAAATTGCAAAAATCGATTTTTTTTTTTTTGGTGAAAACAATAGTATGTGAGAATATTAACAGAAATCTTACACCGTTTCGATGTTTCCCTCACAAACGGCGACACACAGATATAGCCTATTTCTGCAATGTGGCATTGCATTCATGTAAATAGTGGTAAGTGGTAAAAATGGCGGATAGTAGACACGTAACCGTCACTTCTGGTGGCAATAATAGGAGTGAAATTACGGCTGAATGTAGTGAAAGGGATTTTAATGACTCCGATAAAGACCCATCACCGACTCCGACTGCCGATGCCGGCTAGTACGGCTGGATGTAAACAATGTTATGCGCATTCAGATACCATTTTTTATATGCCTTAAGAGTACGGCTGGCTGTAAAGAATATTATGTGCATTCAAATACCATTTTTTACATGCACTTAGAGTATGGCTGATACGTTATCATAATATTTTGCCATAAAATTCTTTGTTTTCCGAAAAAACTGCAATCAAGCGACGACAGTCAAGGTGAAAAAATGTAAGAGAATTGCATCATAGAAAAGCAAAAGCTGGTCAAGACGTTATCAAAAGAGCAAACATGGAAGCTACTTAAAATGAAAGTAGTACCTAGAAAGTTGTCTGTTGAAGCATTTTTCGAAACATAATGTCAAAGCTACGAAGTTCATTGGAATCTCAGGCAATTTTTGGATGCCAAAACAAAAATCAGTCTTCAGTTTAAGTGTTGCTTCGCTTGCCAGCACTAAGTGCATTCAAGGAAATTGTCCTCATGTTCCCACTAGTTGAGCATACTATGCTTCTCTCTTCTATCTGATAGAGATTTTTCTAAAATACGATAGGGCACATTGCCAATATATCTATACTCCCGATGAATGAGAAATTGTTCTCAGAGCTACTCAAAAGAAAACACCATTCATTGCTAACAGAATGAAAGTGAATTATTTTTAAGGTGTCCAGTAAGGATCATTCCACGTCAAATAGCCTAAGGCTATGTGCCGTCATGTCTCAAATTTTGTTCAATATTCTTTTTACGGATAGATACCTGTAAGATAAGTTCAAATTAATTTCTTTTTTAGATTTTTGAATAAAAACAAGATAATAAAAAAAACAGTATTTTCGACAACCAAAAGCATAAGAAAAATAATGGTGTAAAGGAGCGACGTAAATATGCGATTGTCTTCAGAAGACCTTCATAAAATAGAAATGTCGAATACATATTCAGGCGTATTTACTTCTGTTTCTCTAAACAAAAGAGGAAGACCAATGATTCTCAAAGAGCTTCTCGTACAAGATTTGGAAAAGAAGAACAGTTCCAAGCTACTAATATAGATCAGTGAAAACTTGAACACATCCATTATTGCTGAAGTTGAATTCCTTCTGTACACCCGTTATATACAAATCTACATTCTAAGCAAACATTTTAAATATATTTTATTCTAAAGTTTCATTGTTATGTGCTTTGCTCATAAAAGAATTTTTTGAAGTAAACAATGGTATCTACATAGCTTTTTCTGTAAAAAGTGGATTATTTCCAATTGAAAAAAAAATATTTCCAATTAAAAAAAAAAAAACACTTTCAAAACTTTAACTAAATGCACCTGAGACACACAGCACTTAATTAATGTACTGATTTCGTTTTTAAAATCAAAATATTTGCTACAGTAATTTCTCGAACTTTTCACAAGCCATATCTTTGATTCTTAATAATGCTAGATACCATTATTTACACCCGAGCCCCTCAAATAATAACGGGTAGGGCGGAAAAAGTGCCATTGGAGGCATAGAAATTCCGTAAAAATCGAGGTTTGTGGTATAATTCCTTCCTTTTCCACAAATTCCTAGAAGATTTGGCAATTTCCTGTTTTTTTTGCGTTTTAAATTAAATTTTGTCAAAAAATTAAAATGAGAATTTTTGCCGAACTTATCTGAAATAACTACATTGTTTGTCACAATGCATTTTTAGATGTCAGGTGCTTTTTTTTTAATAATTTCCTCAAAATCTCAGAAAACTGCATTTTTTAGAAACTTCAACACAATTGCGGCAGATCAAAAAAATTGACCAATTTTTTTTTTTTTTTTTTCACTTTGCTCTCCCAATGGCATCTTTTCCGCAATAATCATCATCGAAATTTAAAAAAAAGTTTTTTCGACTCACCCTAATACGCACCCACACGCAGACTGTCTTGTTACATAAGTAGAGATATTCATGCAGTAAATAACAATAAGTTTCATGTTGAGTTACAAAGCTTTTATAAGAAAAAAAATGCAAACTAAGCTGCGGAATACTTTCTTTACTATGACACCGCTTAAGATTTCTAGCAGCATTGAGGTTCACTCCTCCACTGATTCAAACATGTTTTTCCATAAAATTCAATATTTTGAACTTGACGTAACATAACTTTCATCAGTTAAACTGCACCAGCATGTATCCAAAAAATGATCGTGGGACACTTACTTCACTTCACGATTCCACGACTTCATCACTTGAAATAATTTACAAAGTGATTTAATTGTACATAAAATGTGATTAGCTTATATTCAGACACATTTTCAGGGCTTCTTGGTTCTGTACGAGGAAGGGATAATTACGCCTTAACTTCTGTTCATTTATTCCTCTCCCAATTAAAAATTCCCAATAATCATCCGAGTGTTGTTAATGAGCCTGGAGTAATTGCTCTTCTCAAAGAGTCTTAGAAGTTTTAATGCGCTTGCGCTTTTTTCTTTTATCTCCGACATATGTTTTAATTACCCGCAGTCAGTGAAACAATCTGTAAGTATCATTTCACTTGCAGTTAATTTAAATTAAAACTCCGAGTTCGAGAAAAAAAGGGCTTCATTTATTTTCTGTGCTGGACGGAGAATGTTTAGAGTTTTCGAGCAAGAGTTAAGGGTTTTAATTGGGTGAATTTCGTAGTTTTTTCGATGTCGAAGTTAACTTTTGATTCATAGGAAAACGATCATTTAGAGAAAGTAAAAAATAAAAATATTTTTGGAATAAAAAATAGAACTGACTTCAAAACTGCAGCTGAAAATTGCTTTAAAAAAATGTATTCCTTGAACAACATTGATATCACTTTTAAACAAAACTTTTAAAGCCCGCTTGAAAATAGCTGACGTATGTGGCTAAAAAATTTGATTGTGGCCAGAAGCCAGTAAACCCAAAAAAGTTAGTGGCCACTTTGAACCAAGTTCCAAAATTATAACTTCACTTCACGTCATTCTGCATTTTAATTTGCTGATTAATCAAAAGTTTGGTCATCTTCAGGGACGTCATTTCAAGTTTTTCCAAGGGGGGGGGGGCAAAGGGTCCAAACTCAATGCAATTTCATCGGAAAACATCAAAAGGCACGCCCACTTATATGTAAATACATTGATTTCTCAAAGTCAGGGGTCGCAATTGACCCCCCCCCTGCCCCCCTAAATGACGGGCCTGGTCATCTTTGACTATTTTTCCCAACAAAGCTTCATTGCATTTTATAGATTGAAAATATGTATTTTGATGTTTTATACAGCAGATGGGTCCATTTTCTCTCCAAGTTAACATTGACCGCGAGTTACGATGTTTAATGGTCATTTTTTTTTCCTAATCAGCACGATGCAACGGCAGTTTGTATTTTTGTTCAGGAAAAAAAGTGGGTCGCCACTTTGGCGACCAACATAACATCTTGTAGTCGTCAAAAAATAATTTTTAGTTGCCACTGGCGAGTGGCGACCGCCAGTCTCAACCTTTAATAGTAACCGATTAAATCATTCGTAACCATAGTTCGTTTATACAGGATGTTCTGTTTTAACTCGCATCACCTTTATTTTCGCAACCTATGCCGTAGATAAATACTTCCATTCGCAAAAATGTTCAAAACGAGATGCAGAATTAAGATAAAAAAAGTTTGAAGCGAAAAAAAATAGTCAAAAAATACGAAATTGAACTTTTTTTACGGATCGGTAGGTCACAAACAGATCCCTTTTTTCGGGGACATTCTCAAAGTAGACTCCCTCTCTCTTTTTAGTTTAGTGTGCGCTTGATAATGCATACTTCTTTTAGTTCTATGACAAATAAAGTTTTACTATCTTTTCAATAGTAATACATTTTTTAAATGTTTATCAATGCTTTGGGACATTTGATGATAAATTATTTGTTGCATTTTTTTCAGTGAAAGCCCAATTTTGCCAAATGGTTGCTTAACCTTATACCATACCTAAATTAAACTATGATTTTTTAAAATATTTTTCTAATGATTTGAATAGAAATTTCTGGCCAAAGAGCATATTTTAAATTGTTTTTAAAAATTCTTACATTCATATCTTAGCTAAAAATCATCCAAATTAAAAATTCATTAAAAGTTATTAATTTAAGAAGCATAACATCTAATACGCGTTCGTACCTTTTTTCATAAGGACTTGGGACCTTTTCAATACAAATTTTATCATTTTCTACCGGTTTTATTATTTATTTCGCATTGAAAACATATTTACTGGCTGCAATTTTGGAAACTAAATAAATGCATTCAATGTAAATAAAATATTCCTAAATTTTTATTCCCTGGTTAATAGCTTTAGTTTCGAAAAAGGAATCAATATTTTTAATTAATAAGGACGTATTATATTCCTTTAAAAGACTGATAAGCTGTTTCTGTTTACTCAGAAAATTAGTTGTAGGGATTAAATATTTGTTTAACAGATTTTTTTCTTGATGATTTGGGGTTTCATATTAAGAACAGCTATTCTTAAAGGAAGGTTTACTTAACATCAAAGATGAAACTATATTTCTGCAAATATCTTATCCATGAAAGGTTTTTGAAACACTTCAGGTTTTCTAACTTGCTCATATTGTATGAGAATTAACAATTTTTTAAAAATATATTGGAAAAGAGATTCAGTTTTATTGAAGCTGTTTTGAATACGAAATTTGTTAAACTTTGAAAAAATTTGTAAGTTGTTCTTTGAGATAATTTACTAGTAGTTAATGAGAATGTGGTTAACTCCTGTTGTTAACTCTTTCCCAGTGCTTTCTTTAAACAGTTCTCAAACAAACTCTCAACAACTCCATAGATAGTTATATTTATATTCAAATTCGGTTTTAAAACTACTGTTTACTTCCTGCTGTTTCCTTCACTTATCAAAAGAGAAATCTTACTGCTACTGTGTCAAAATTACCTGCAGATTTATCTTTGTAAAATTGATCACTAAACATAGTATAAAAAATGTTTTTAGATACATATCTGTTATACTCAGGAAAAAATATTGAATAAACTGTTATTATAACCTTAGCTGTTATATATGCATCTAAATAACTATACATATTTGTTTATACATACATATTAATTTAAGTAATACTTGTTTTTTTCCATAAAGATTCTTCATAAGCGAAATCAAAGTATAAGAAAAATAGCCATTAAAACTCGCAAGTAAGGAAAATAACAAAAACAAAGTTCTTGGGTTAATGCAATTTTAAATGTCAAAAATTGCGCCATTTAAAAAAGTTTCTACTAAAGCATCTTTTCCCAACTATCTTTAATTAAAATTTTATTCTTATTTACAAAATAACGCTCAACCTAACTCTTAATTACCTTAGAACTAATCCAATTTTATGCTTACAATCTTTCATTTAAAATTTCTATGACATTCTGAACTTCCGAAGTTAACTTTTATCTCCTCAGTTTTAATTTGTCTAGATTACAACTCCAGCGATCCTTAAAAAAAGAGAGAGAAAAAAGACCCTTAGCTGTGTTGCTCAAAGACTGAAATATTTTATTCTAATTAAACGAGATATTTCGCCTTCTATAAGAATATTAAAACACTTGTTCAGATGCTAATCTCCGGATAATAGCCGTAAGGTGCATAAAATTTTAAACGGCAATTTAGTTTTGAAAATGGCTATGCATTAGAAGGATGCGATTAAATTGCCGTTTGACTGTCGGAGAAATTATGTAATTTTCCTTTGTTACGGTTTCAATCTCATTACTTTTTGTATTATTTAAGTTCAATTTGAATAGTTTGATTGTTATTATTTATATGATTTTCCGGAATAAAATTCTACACTATTATTCGAAACGAGCAATACATTTTTCAAAAAGAAATAAAAAACACGTACAAATTTATATCTCATTCCTGTAATGGCTACGCTAATCGTAAATATAGAACAAAATGAAACACATTTAAACTAAGAAATAAATAAATTTCTTTGAGCTAAAATAAGAAATTATAAAGAGCCAAGTTTCAAAAAGCACCAAATAAAAAAATTAAAAAAAAAAAACTCACAAGTATACGGTTTTTTTTTTTTTTTTTTTTTTTTTTTTTTTAAGGAGATTAAGAATTTAAATATTTACCTGCAGAATGATAAAAACAAATTGATATGATGATTGCCGAACATTAAAACTTCAGACACTTATTCCCGAGCTCTCCAGTAATTTAAAACTATGTCCTCATAATGGGAAAGTGCAATATGCAAACTCACGTATAAAAAAACATTTAATTTCATAAAGAAACAAATTCGATATCCAAATACAACTACATCAAGGGCGAACATTGCTTATCATGAAAATTGAGTGTTGCCACTCAAAATTTGAAATTACTGTTGTACAAATAATTACAAATTGGAACTAAAACCGGCAGTGTATCGAGGTGGGAATTAATCGGATTGACCTTGACAGAGATAAGTAAACTGCTGTCTGATCTTAGGTAAAACCTTCCACGCATTTTTACGCATGCGTCACGCGTCAGGTCTTCTCTGATGTTACCAAAATAGGGGTGTTAGGTAAGATAACAATAAGGGGAAGAATAATAAAAAGCATTTTGAACCGTACCAAACAACGTGTAACGATGCTAGTTTCAAATACATAGTTTGGTTGAATATGTCAAAAATATATAGCAAATGCAAGTTTTAAATTGAAAACTTCAGAAAATTTTCACCCATACAACCATCTACCTTTTTTAAAGTGGAACTGTTCGCAAGTGCTAGGCACGGTTTTCATGGACAGTCAGTACGTATAGTTTCTCCTAAAGTGCACAAAAGGCGTACTTAAGTCTCTTTTGGAGTTAATCTTGTTGTAAAAATCTTTGAAAGCTAATCCGTCACACACAAGTAATTTCACACACCAAGGTTACAAATGCCAAAGTAGTTATCCTCAATCATCATTTATAGTTAATAATTTTTCGACTTTTCAGTCCCCTATAATCAAATTTATATTTTACGGGATACGAAGTAAACCGGAGGTGTTCAATTCAACCGAAACAATTTAGGAGAGCAGTATCAAATTTCAAATTTCAAATGCGATAAAAAACGACTTCCACCTTTTGTAATAAGTTGAACTTAAGAAGTGAACGCATAAAAAAAGGATTAAATTCGATATCGACAGCACAAATCAACAATTCGAAAAAAACCCGGATGTTAATCCTTCAGTGCACGACTTTTTATATTTTCATGAAAAAAATCATATGTTGCCTTTTTAATAGCCCTGAGTTCAGGAAAAATGAAGAAAACAATTAATCTTAAAAATTTGTGCCAAAAATGATATTTTAACTGTTTGTTTCACGTATGGCACAAAGCACTTAATATAAGCTTATACCGATACGTGTAATAATCTACAATGTGTTTTGTGCGATAAGTGGAACCAACAATTTTTACCACTAAGTGCAGCATTAATATCTAAACATTTTTAGAACAAAGGAAATAATGATTAAGCACACTTCTTACAGTAATGCAGACATTCTATTTTTCAAAAGCAAGAATTGTAATACATAGACTAGTACAACTAACTAGTGCATAAAAATCTCACTAAACTGTTATAGCGGAGGCAAAACCTCATCAAAAACCTGGGCATATAGCCCCAAACGAAACGAACGAAACTGTTATAGCAATGTTCTAGAAGGGGTACAAAGCTCAGTTTAACTGCATTTAAAAATCAGGAATATATGAGGGTTTATTTGGTTTATGCCAGATCAGGCATACCATGCAGTGAATAGTTAACAACGCCCTCTTTTCCGAAACGCCGTGTTGCCAACATCTCATCGAAAATTCTTGAGTGCTCGTTCTTGAGTACTCGTGACAGGAGGGGACACGGGGATTTTGTCGGAAAACCGGGTCAAGGCGGGACATCTGGCAGGCAAAACCATTGTTTGTGTTGTTCAACGAATAATAAACAACAAACAATAGGACGGGATTCGGAAATATAGTTCATTTTAGTAGTAATTTGTTTTAAGCGTGTTCCAATTAACGAGGTTCGACTGTATGAACCTCGTCCCTTTTGAAGCTAAAATGCAGCACTGAAGAATCAAAATAACGTACTTTCTCCGACGAAATAATGCCATTTATCTCAACAATAGCTTCAAACAATTTAAAGTGAATAATTGATACCGTTCTTCATTGTAAAAATTTTATTTTACTTACAACAAATAAAATCGTTATACATTTCGCCCATTGTTATAACGTGTTTTCTCACAGTTGACATTTTCTTTTGGTTCTCCGTTGTTCTAAATTTGATCAAGTTTTTTTTAATTAGAATTTTACAGTATTTCCAAAATTTAATAAATGGCAAACAAGAAAGAAGTAAGTGTCCAAAAGTTCTTTCAACCACTCACTGAAACTTCTTAAACCGTTTTACTAATAACATATTTCTGCAATTAGAATTTTTTTTTAAAGCACTTTCAACTATTGTAGTGCTATTAACTTTAACTGACCGTCAAGTATTAAAGTATTTAGATAGTTCCAACCATATTTCATCAATGACATTGAGTCTTTTCTGTACCTTATTTTTAAAGAAGCATTACAAAGAATTTGATTTTGATGAAGATGACATAGTCATCAACTTTTACTTAGTTGTAAAATTTAAGTAGGATATTTCATCAGGAATCTTTTATCTTGTTTGTGTCACTATTTTCTATAGTTCCTTAATTTTCTGTAACTTATTAGAAGTAAATGAAAATGATTCAGCAGCCAGACTTGATGTTTGTTTCCAAAAACTTTTAGTGGATTGCTGAAAAGTTACCATAATTGACAGTATCCGTGTTTTTTCTATACATTTCAGCTAAAATATATAAACTACTATTTTCGATCGCAAGAAATTCTTTACACGAATTAACGAACTATGTAATTTTTTACTCATATGCATTTCCATAATCACTGCAGAACTCTGCTTTGGAAATCTATAGATTTCTCAATTTAATTCTATTCAAAATGGCCAAGTCACATCTTTCTTTTAATATCGTTATATTTTCATGAAAAATAAAAGTTGATTTGTTGTCCTTTGATCAAAAGCAATATTTCTCTGTAGATCTGCATGATGTAAACATTAATTATCTAACGTCAAATACACATAGTAATCTTAAAATAACGACAGGGTTTTAAAGCAAGTTTTTTATACAATCATGAAGTAAGAAATTTGTTCTACATATGCACTAAGAATTTAGTAAATTAAGATTTCAAATACTTAGTGATTTCAATGTGTGTCCTAATGGTAAACCAAGTTTTTCTTCTGTGTTGCCCGGAAAAAATTGTGGGATACGTGTAGCGAGAGGGTTAAAGAACCCAAAAAGGTGGCTCATCTGTTTCAAAGCCCTTGAATTTTTAATACTTCTAGCTGGTTATTTCGCATCTTTTTTTCCAGGATACGACTCAGCCAAATTCCAGCTCGCCTTCTTTCGAGACCGAGGAGTTTCAGCAACCGCGGGCCGCCAGTACGGAACCTGCCCGCGACCCCTCGGTGCCCTCACTGGAGGATGCGACGGAGGACGGGCTGCCCTCCTACCGAGAGAGAACCCGCACCCTCGCCAACCTTATCGCGTCCCCGCACGCCACGCCGGACAAGCCCAAGGACCCCCAGAACAGTTTCGAAGAAGAGCATCACACGCTGTAAGCAGTAGCGTTAGCTAGAGGGCCCAGCGCCCGTGGCGAACTTGAAAAATTGCGCCCCCCCCCCTTAAAGGTCGCTCTGATGGGAGGTCATTGTGAATTCCTAAAATGTCCTTACTCCAAAAATTTTGATTTATTTATTCGAAAAATTTGCAGACAATGTTGCAACCTTTTTTTTTTCTTTTTGCTTTCTTTTAGCATTTTTAATGGTGCTCAGTGTTCGTTCCCCCTCATGTTATGTGTGCATGATATGTCTGCTTGTTCGTTTTATTGGGAAAATTTCAAGTTTTATTTTTGACAAGTTATTTGTTCAATTTTAGAATTTTTGTCTCGCCAACAATTTTAGTTCGGGGCGTTCCTACCTTTCCCCATCTTTTCACATAAATTCAAAAAACAAATAATTCTTGCAATTCGTTATTGAACACGAATAAAAATTCGCTATTTTAGGTCTCCGATTTTTTTATGAATAACTACTTTTTATTTTAAGTATTTAAAATGTAGCAGAGACTCGCCGTTATTTAATACTAATATTATCCATGAGGGGAATTAGGAGAGGGGCAATTGTTAACTCCGTGGCTTTAAAGTACCAGATGTATTTTCTTGATTTTTTTTTTTCTGAAATTTTATATACAGCGCATACAAACACGGGACAACAATAGAGACGGTATTAGCGAGTACCACAACGACTGTGCTCGAACTGAGAATGATTTAAAAAAAAACTGATTAGCACGTATATTTGTGTACCGTTTTAAAAAAGTGGATCGCCCCATTGAAGTAGGCAGAGTACATGCATCTTCCCTCAACATTCACTTGGAGTTTTCATGTTCATAGAAACAATAGCTATATTTATTTATTTTAACAATAGAAAGAGCACAAAACATATTGCACTGGCCTGATTACAAATCGAGCTCAATCCCTCCCAATAATACTAAAACGGAAATGAGTATAAAGAACAAAGTAGAGCTATATACAGTTTAAAAGTGAGAGCCCTTCATTTAAGTACATATAAAATAGAAAAATTTCCAAAATAAGAAATCAAAACTCACTAAAAAAGGATTTATTTATCATTTTTTTTTTTTTTTTTTTTGAACTTTCGAACCTTCTATACTGAGCCATCGAAGCACAAACAGCGTTTGAAAACGTTACTCGTTCAAAACCGCGCGCCGCTGTACTTGTGTTACTCATTTTTGGAATCTTCATTTAATGTAGATTCTCAGAGCCTGATTACCGCAGGGGCAAGGGGGGCACAGGCCCCTCTTCTTAGATTTCAGCGGAGCTCAAAATCTCATTACTTTATCCAACGTCTTCTAAATACTAAATGCCTACTGTATGTTTTACTATTAATGCTAAAAGTTTACTGTGTATGTCGACGCATATTTTTGTCTTAATAATTTGATAGCATTATTATTATAATTTTAAAGTTTGCTCTTTGCACAAAACTTTTATTTAATTCTGTTATTGTAAGAATTTTTTAACTCGTAACACGTAACTGATATGAAAAGGCAAGGCGGGGCCCATGAAATAGAAATGTGCCTCAATGTCAGAATAATCGTGCTATGTAGATTCTTGGTACAAATTTTTAGAATCGCGAAATTTGCAATAGCCGTTTTTTAGAAACCTTTTCCTCCCCATTCTGAGAAATACATATTATTCTCTCGCTAGTTTTCGCCACAGAAAACATAATACCAACAGAGAAGTTATTTTCTGTCATCATAAAATTGCATTCCAAAAATCTGTATCAGAAATGTTTTCAACAAAAACTCGCCGATTTTTAAAATCGTAGAACGTTATTTCTGAAGTATATTATGTAATTGATAAGTTCAAGTAATATCGTGAAAAAAACGGTTGGAAAGAAACGGAGAGAAAAGGTTTGTTTCTATCTGTTTTAAGAGGATATACTGTCTAACTGCGTATTGCGCACCTGGCAGTCACGATCGCTTCCATTTGAAACAGGGGTGATAGGATAAGGAGTAGGGGTGCGACATCGAAGGCAAAACATCGATGTTTCAAGACATCGATGTATCGAAATTAAGACATCGATGGTATTGATACATCGACCAAAAAACATCGATGTTTTCAAATATCGATGTTTCAAAACATCGATCTTTTTTTATATAAATTGCTTAAACATTTAAATGTACAGTAATACAGTAACTCCCCAATACATTGCGTATCTTTATATCACTCAATTAAATTAATCTTTTGTCTCCTGAAAAACATCAACCGTATGATATCGATACTGCAAATGTTGATTAACTGTGTTATTTTTATTATCGCATATTTTCATTAAACTTTTTTTGCTGAAGTGTAAAACACCGTTATCGAAAAAAATTTCAAAAGTAAAACAAAAACAACGTTGTAAGAATGAAGCTTTCACGGCCGAGTAAATACTAGTTACGGATTCCGGCTGTTGTGCCGTGGTCTGGATGGCTTTGATCCATACGTTTCGATCACAACTGCGGCGATCATCTTCAGTGGTGTCGTTGATTTATTTGGTGACTGATGCGAAATCAGTCGAAAAGTTCGAAAATTCGGCAGCAGTTCGAAATTTCGCATCAGTTGCCAAATAAATCAACGACACCCACTGAAGATGATCGCCGCAGTTGCGATCGAAACGTATGGATCAAAGCCATCCAGACCACGGCACAACAGCCGGAATCCGTAACCTGTAAAAACAACGTTGTTTAAAAATCGTTTACCGTAAATCATCGTTAATAATTAAAAAAAAAAACATTATTTCAATACGATAGATATTGCATCTGTTGAAGATGAATCTTTTTTATTGCATATTTTTATTGCTTTTTACTGAAGGGTAAAACAGACATCGAAAGAAAAAAACAGCGATCATCAAAAGACATCGACCTCAAAACATCGAACATTGGTAACTATCAAAACCGTCTTCTAACTAGAATGATAGTGTAATGGCTGATTAACGATGGCAGCATATCTTGGTTTTTTTTTTTTTGCTAAAATATAAAACATTGACATAAAAAATTAATTAAATTAAAAAAAAAAACGGCGAAAGTAAATTAGAAATATTTTAGAAACATCGAGAGCAAACACTGATAATAATCAAGGAAAATGCTTTCCAATGAGATCAATGCTGAAACTTCTGATTAAGGATGAAAACTTCTTAATATGTCTACTCATCGCATATTTTTAGCAAACTTTTTTTGCTGGATTATAAAACATCAACATCGAAAAAACATCGAACCCAAAACATCGATGTTGGAAAAACATCGACCCTCAAGCATCGATGGTAAAAACATCGATGTTTTAGCAAAAACATCGATGTTTCCAAAACATCGACATCGATGTCGCAGCCCTAATAAGGAGACGCACTTGCCGGTGCTTTCGCTTCTTACTTCCTGGTGAATGTTACTTCGCATTTCTCCCCTATTTTGAGGAAATCCAAAGAGACCTCAGGCATGCGCAGATGCGAGGAAGGTTTTACGATAAAAGATTAGACATACAGACTCCAGACCCCATATAACTAAATTTTATCCTGCCAGATAGATTTAAGCTTGTATCCAACCGAAATCTAGCAAAACAATGTTGCACATTTTGTATCATTTGTCTTGCAGCGTGGGGGCGCAGTTTGCGCTGCTCGGAGTGTCTTTCAAATTTTAATTTTTTAGTATGTTTGGACTTGATCTTTTTTTTTTTAATCGGTCAAAATGCCGCCCCCCTGGTTGCTGCGCCCGTGGCAAGAGCCACTCCTGCCAACCCCTAACTACGCCACTGTTCCCAATCATTTGTCTTGTAGCGTGGGGGCGCAGATTGAGCTGCTCGCAGTGTCTTTCAAATTTTAATTTTTTAGTCTGTTTGGACTTGATTTTTTTTTTTTTTTTAATCGGTCAAAATGCCGCCCCCCTGGTTGCTGCGCCCGTGGCAAGAGCCACTCCTGCCGACCCCTAGCTACGCCACTGGCTGTAAGTGACATTTGGGAGCGTCAGTTCAAAGCAAAACCTTATTGAGATTGGTTTTGGTTTAATATACAAAAATATACTAATAGTCGGTGACATCATCTATTCTTAACTTTGAGAAACTGCGATTAATATTAATCCACTTTTGGCTATTATAATTCACTTAAAATTATCTTCCACTATCAGATGGAGTACATTTAATAAGATTAGGTAGTCTTAAAAAAACTGTATTTACATATTTGTTACAAATGACCAGAAGTTTGATTATTATATGCCTTTAGTCCTCTACCCCCCCCCCCTAATACCTCTGAACTTAACAATGTGAAGAGCACGAGTCAAGATATGAGGCGCCAACAACTAGTCAGCATAAGGGAGGTAAAAGAGGGGAGCTCCTGATTTGCTCTGAATTTTAAGTCAAAGCAAACAGTCATGTCTTGTGGAAAGACGAAAAAAGTGCCACATTAAAAAAAAAAGAAATATGTAGGCATTAGATATCAATGAAAGTGAATTATAAATAACAGGTGAAATTAAGGATATAACATCAAATTTTAGCTACAGCAAAATCTATGATGACAAAATTGACGTACTTCTGCTTTACCATATTAAAAAGGTTATGCTGAAAATAATTTGTTTTTAGCTGTTAGTTTTAGGGAAAAAAGGCTTCGATTTCTCCACTAAGAGATGCGGAATTCTATCTTCTACCATTTAGGAGCTTTGTGATCAATTATCTTCTGCAAAAACGGTATTTCGTTTCCGACCAATTTTAAATGATCTCCCATGATGTGACGTCATTTCCAAAGTCATTGTTCCTTTTGCTAGTTTCAGAAGCAGAAGTTCATTTTTAAACGACTTCAACAAAGGAGGAGGTTATACAATTCGTCAGAGAATTTTTTTTTTTTTTTTTTTTTTTTTTTGTATGTCCAAAGATTACTCGAAGACGCTTGGACCGATTTCAAAAATTCTTTTTTTGTTTGAAAGGGTTTTGCTTCCAATTTATCCCATCCTCCCGTGGTCGGGGTTTGATAGCGGGAACCTGCAGAAATCGTTCGAAATAGAAATCGTGATCACAGTAATCGTAATGATGACTATTTTGAATGCAAGGCTTCGCTGTATTACATAATGAAATTCATTTCTATGGTCTTTTTGAAACTTTATGTATCTACTTATATTAAAAACAGAATTTTTACATCTCGCCTCAAAGGACTCAACTGTTCTGTTAAGACAAAGAATAGAGTATGACATTGGTAAAAAAAATATTTCAATATGTTGTTGGCAGAGGAAGTTATGACTGTTTGAATATCGGTAAAATATGACATTTTTCACATTTCGGCCGAACGCAACTAAAAGCACGTTGAACTTTCCTCGGTTATTTATACATTATTTTAAAGTGCTTATACTGGTCTTTCAAACGACACTACTTTTGCCGTAGCAACTGAAATGTACAAGCTGTTTTTGGACCTCAAAAATGCTGAAAAACGTCAAAAATGACTTGTTTTGAGGGCCTTCACTGACCTTACGGCAACAACTTACCTCAAATTTAACATTCATTTTGTAAAGTTTGAACCTTCTGTATTCTATATACAAAAAGAAAATTGGAGTTCATCAGTTCCTGGTAATAGTTTTAGCTCACAGCAACTTCCATGTCTTGAAAATCCGCTTAATTTTTGATGTCGCACCTTCATCTTTAGGGATCCATAAAAACTAAACAACTCAACTTAAGAACAAAACATTCTGGATTTGGTCTTTCAATAAGATACTAAACATTTGGTAATTTTTTGGAAAAAATCTGAGACGTCATGAATCACAGGCGTACACTCTCTCAGATTCTTGCTCTTAACAAATGACATTATTCATGGCACTATATTATTCATGAGCTGATTCTGTAAATAAATTATCATTTCATTTGCAAACAATTTTAAACATGGCGATGTCTTTTGCTTCACAGGCTGAGCGAGCATGCAGCTGTACTCTGGAGGCACAATAAAATCACAGATATCACAGTAAAACTTGGAGGAATAGCATATCCCGCTCACAAGACTGTTCTTTCCTGTTATTCAAGATATTTCAAGGAGATGCTGCTGGAAGCGAAAGCGTCAATTCGCGTCGTTCATGTAAGTCCAATGAATCATGCCAGATAATACATATCGCTGGTCCTAAAGAAAGTCAACGCGACTTCTAACGCTGAAATTTTACAGGAGGCCAAAAAAATAAGAAAGAAAAAAACTTTTATTTGAAATACTAACTGATAATAAATTAAGTAACAGGAGACATAATGAAAGGTGTGTGTATAGCATATATCCTTTATTTTTATATAAATAGACTTGGAATTAAGTAATATTAATATTTAACCCTAATTTTCTACCCTTAATCAATTACCTCATTTTTCCTTCAAACTAGCGGCAAAAAGTCGAAATATATGTTTTATCTTTATCTAGAAGCTAATCAGCTTCACATACATAGAGGACAGCGTACTAGGCGCCTTGCCTCTGGACTCTTCATAGCAGTAGAAGCAGCACTGCTAGCACCATATTTATGAAGTAAGGTCACAGTTGTGTTTTTTTTTTTTTTTTTTTAAATATCGCACGTAATATCCGGACTTCCGACCATCCGGATTGCCCTTGGTCCCAGTTAATCCGGCTAAACGAGGTTGTACTGCACTCACATTCTTATACGCTGCCTGTTTCTCCTACGACTACAACTACATTCCACAAAAAAATAATATTTGAATAATTAACAAAGCTTTTCACACTGTATATTCATTCGTTGCACAATTCAGAATGTGTATCTACTTTGATGTTTCAGTTAAAGTTACCATCCGTCACCAACGAAGCATTTGCAGAGCTCCTAAAGTACATGTACACTGGAAACCTGCACCTCACAGTTCAGAATATTGGAGAAATCTACACAGCTTCAAGAAAACTTGAGATGGAAGGTGCGCAGCACCTGTGTATGAAGGTGAGCATTGATTCCTCATAAGTAATAGCTGCAAAACACATTTCAGTTGATGACCTATTTCTGTACACTTGGTATAGTATTTCTCCATCCTTTCGGCCACCTCAAGACATTCAACTGAAAAATTACCTCTGCTCCCCCTCCCTCCCTCTTCATAAGTAATTGTCATTTCCCAGGTATTTTGGTTCACTTCAATCAAAGGCGGATCCAGAAACTTTTCAAGGGGGGCGATTGATTTTTTTACCCTCATATATATATGTATACACTGCGATGCAAAAGTTTAGACAAAATGCAGATATGTGTATAAAAAGAAAACTATTCAACGAAATGCGTTCTGCTGCAGGTACACAATATGGTCCCAAACACGTGTCTGGAGTTCTTATAACTATAACTGGAATCAAATTTTGGATATTACAAAAGATATTTTTTTACATTGTTGCAAAAGTTTAGACAATAGTCAGATTTTATGCAAATATCCCTTGAAATGTGATTGGTGAAGGAAATGCGGGACTGTATTATTCATTTATAAAGTGCAGAGATTGCTGAATAAATAATCAAAATCTCAGAAGCTCTTTAGTTCACGTGTAAAGAAGATGAGAAAGTTTGGAAGCCGAAATTGGAAAATGAACCTACTTTATGAATTTTTGTCTTTTAAATCGGCTCTAGTATGGTAGTACATTGTTTTTTACTTTGTGGAGAGCAAATTCAGACATGCGTAGCGATCAAAAAGTCCAAGAAAAATTATATTTCTTAAGGATTAAGGAATTGAAAATACGGCTCAGACTGACGATTCGCCCCTTAATCCTCCAAAACTTCAACTTGGGTCAAAAACAGCACGTGACAGCATAAGTAGATAAACAACTGAATCGGAATGCATAAAAAAAAAACAAAGAATTGTGCCTGAGCTTTTTCGGACAGAGTGTCCCAAATAAGCCAGATTTTAATGTGAAAAGCAGCATATGTATCATCGTGACTAAAAAATGAATGGTACTTTCTTTGATAAAGATTATTAAAATTGGGATGGCCTAGATGGATTATTATTTTTCGCTGGACTTGAGAAATATCCAATCATCATATGCTGTGCTGCTTTTACCAATAAAATATGGCTTATTTGGGACACTCTGTCCGAAAAGGCTCAAGCACAATTCTTTGTTTTTTTTATGCAATCCGATTCAGTTGTTCATCTACCTATGCTATCACGTGCTGTTTTTGACTCAAGTTGAATTTTTGTAGGATTTAGGGGCGAATCGTCAGTCTAAGCCGTTTTTTCAATTCCTTCATCCTTAAGAAATATAATTTTTCTTGGACTTGATCTCTTCTTGATCGATACGCGTGTCTGAATTTGCTCTCCACAAAGTAAAAAACAATGTACTACCATACTAGAGCCGATTTAAAGGACAAAAAATTCATAAAGTAGGTTCATTTTCAAATTTCGGCTTCCAAACTTTCTCATCTTCTTTACACGAGAACTAAAGAGCTTTTGAGATTTTGATTATTTATTCAGCAATCTCTGCACTTTATAAATGAATAATACAGTCCCGCATTTCCTCCACCAATCACATTTCAAGGGATATTTGCATAAAATCTGACTATTGTCTAAACTTTTGCAACAATGTAAAAAAATATATTTTGTAATATCCAAAATTTGATTCCAGTTATAGTTATAAGAACTCCAGACACGTGTTTGGGACCATATTGTGTACCTGCAGTAGAAATTTGAAAGCATTTCGTTGAATAGTTTTCTTTTTATTCACATATTTGCATTTTGTCTAAACTTTTGCATCGCAGTGTATATATATATATATATATATGTAACCCCCTCAAAAAAATCACATATCCCCCCCCCCCCAAAGAAGAAGCATAAAAACACAAACATACGTATGTGTGCTTGTTGATGGTTTTTTTCTTTTTGCCGATCCCTCCCGCCAATGTTTCTTTTTTTTTCCCCTAATGCTATTGCTTTCTGTGTTTTTTGAAATATTTTTAGAAGAATGACCTTTGTAGGGGATGCGTTTAACTCTTTTAAATGAAGGAGAGTAGAATATCCCTAATTTTAGGGGGTCGGGGGGGTTCTCCCCCGGGAAATTTTTTAAAAAATAGTTACAAAATTCTGCCTTACGAGGCCTTATATGGGTCTTGAGACTGCAGAAATAGGAGAATAAAGTAATAAAAAGAAACCTTTTAAATGTTATGCCTTTTGCAAATTAAGATAATTTTTTTTTTCTGCTTCTGATAGAATGAGTTTGGATCTTCTATACTTCTATACTATAGGGCCATTCTCTGTAAACTCGTCATTTTCCAAACAGAGCTGGAATGTCTGATGTCTGAATGTCAAGGAACTTAAGTTAAAACATTGCAAGATAGGTGGCGCTGCAAACTGTGAAAATATTTTACCATTTCACTTTGCCCCACATTCCCTACTTCATTACCGAAGCAAAAACGCTTGTACTCTTCGTATTAAATGAGTTCAACTTCATAACAATGGATTGGTGCAAAATTCTAGGTTTTGACGGGGAAAAGCCGACACGGTGTTCATTCTGTGTTCGTGTACGTGACAGCGAAAAACTTAGGCATTGAAGATTCCGCATCTAAAGCCCTGAAGACCATGTGCAGACTTTTCGAGAAAATTGTGGGGACAAGCGAATTTCTAGATCTTAGCTGCAGTCAACTGTGCGAATATCTCAATTGTGATGAAATTGCAGTGAGAAGGTAACTAAATGTCTCAAATATTGTTATCACAAATAATCATGTCATCTTATATATTTTGGGGTAATTCCCCCCCCCCCAAAAAAATGTTGTCAATAGGGAATAATAGGGAAATGATTAATATGAGAGTGAGTTATCTCGCTCTCATATTAACAACCTTTACTCATCCAGGGACTTCGTAAGAGTTTTGGGACTAGTGATTGGCAAGCGGACGCAAATGTGTCGGCCATGTTTTTTTTTTTTTTTCTTTCAACGCATGTAAACAAATTTCGTTCCTCAGAAGCTCTGAATTCATATTTCAATGTTTTTACTCCCCCTTCCTCTGAATAATGTCTAAAAGATCTTGTTTCGAAATGAAACAATGATAAGAGCATATAAAACAAGTTATAAAGAAGAGGTCTGGTTAAACAAACGACTTTTTAATCCTGAAACTTTTGTGCAAATTATGTGATTTAAAACTTCTTTATGCTTAAGTGTTTGCGCTATCAAAAAAAACTTTTTGTGTTAATTTGACTTGCTATTCATTTTTTCTCATTCCCCTACTTTTTCTTAATTTCTAATACGTATTTTTAAAGAATACCAAAAACTATAGAAGAACACAATGATTTTGTAAAAGGAAAAAACTCTGAATTCACATGAGTTTTTATCACACTAATTTAAAGTTTCTCTTATGTAACCATTCATTCGAGTAACTTTACGAATCAAGAAAAAGAGCGTATTTTTCTGATTAAAGTCTCTTAGCTCCTCATAAGAAAAATATTTGAAAAGTCACATTCTTTTCGTTTTCCATCCCTTTTCTCTGAATTTTCAAGCAATTCAAAGTCGATATAGATCCTACGCATGTTCATTATGCATTTAAATACCTGTTATTACGAAATAAAACTAATTTCTTTTCTACTGTTAACACTGAGTATTGGATCAAAATACCTGCAAACGAAAAGTTAAATGGACCCTTGCCACTATATATATATATATATATATATATATATATATATATATATATATATATATATATATATATATATATATATTTATATATATATATGAGTGTGAAAATGTATTAGTTATTGTCTTATTTTCATGCAGAGATTTATCATTTTGATTTATAATTGAAGATCTTGTAAATTTGAAAGTTGATTCTAATAAAATTAAAGTATTTATAGTGAAGTTGTTAGAAGAAATTTAAAAAAAAATGCTTTATTAGGTAATGGCATGGAATGATATGTAATAAAAAACATAAAAGTATGTCTCTTCAAATATGTGTATTGTGTGTGCACTGTCGCGTCATAGCAACAGAAAGGTACCAGAGTCTAATAACAAGTATCAATCGCGTAATAGTACAAACTTCTGAGATATGAATTGAATACTCATTTTGGTGAACGATGGTAAGTACCTGTTCTTGTGCCCTTATTATGTTTTTTCAGATGTTATGTTGTGTTATCAATTTGTTTTATCTGATGAATATTAAAGGACGAACAATTAGATTGAATTGCAAAGAAAAAGTTCATTTTAAGTGTTAGAATTAACAATTGTAATTATTAATTTTGCTTGTTTCTACAATTAAAAGACATCTATATTTGATATTAGTCATTTCTAACATTTTCCCTCTTTTTCTTCTATCCGAATATTTTCTTCTTAAAAAAGGATCTCTACTAATTATACCTAAATTTGTTTTTGAATCGACTGTATAAAAAAAGCGTATCGTCAATGTACATTAATATGTATTGGACTCTGCCCGATCGATTAAAAAAAACCTATGAGAGAAACGTATAGACTGTGTTTCACTGTTTATCAAATATGTTACCTAATTGTATGCATTCATAAGATATTTTCCATAATTATGTTTTGCAGTACCTGTTTAAAAAATATTTAATTTCAAATTGGACAGTTTGTTTAGTTGCTTTTTAAAATTGAAACTACTTACTTATCTAATGCAATCATTGTCTTTCCATGTGTCAATTGAGGGTTTGGTCCAGGTTATTATTTCTGATTTAGAAAAAACAAAAAAACAGGATGCTAAATTTTATTTTAAAAATTAGGTTATCACTCCATCTTCGAAAAAACGAATGTTTTAAGTATTGTTTTGGTCATTGCTCGGAAATGTTTTTTTTTAAATAAAGTTTATTATTTTTGCCCAACTAAGACAATTAATTTTTTTTACATAGCTAACAAAAAAATTTTCTCACTTTTTACATGGGAAGCAAATACAACTCCTTTAAAACGTCACATCATACACTTTTCGGCAATAGACTGAATTATCTGAGTCGTTTTATCAAAACAAAAACTTATTTCAGCTTCTTTTTTTTTTTTTACTCTTGAAGCTCCCAAGAAATTGACACTTTGTTATAATAGTACTGTTTTGAAAGTTGTAAAATCAATTGAATTGTTTGTTTCAGAAACCAGTCAAAAGACAAATTTTATAATTTTAAGGAAACATTTAAACATCTCATTTTAACATCTCAATATTTACAATGACTATTTTTCTAAAAATCGCCGATTTTAACATCATTCAGTTGATTTTTCGCAAAATATCGCCAACAGCGCCAAATTGAACGCAAATTCCTAAAATAATTTTTTCACCGAATTTTTCACCAACTTGGTGATATGTTGCCACGTTGGCGTCAAACACTTGGCAATGTATAGCCAAGTGGTCGCGCCAATTCATATCATTTGTCTGCATTGATATTAACACTGATTTACCCCTAAAAAGAGGTAAAACACATTTTGGAAACATTCTAATGCAACCACAAGGGAAGGTGCACAACTAGACCCTCCTCAGAGCCTGCATGCCAAACTAGAAGCTTCTACGGCACATAGTTTTTGAGTTATGTGACATACATACGTAGATACAGACGTCACGAGAAAACTCGTCGTAACTAACTCGGGGGTGGTTGAAAAAGATTTTTCGACTGGTTATATGTTGGTACACAGTCCATAGTGTGAATAGGTTCATTTTACAATGCATAAGATTACAGTCGAACCTGTTTATCTCGAACCTGCTTATCTCGAAAACCTCTCTATGTCGAAATTTTTCAATTTCCCTGCCTTTACAGCATAAATTTAATGTTTTTCTCATGTTTATCTCGAATGATTTTTCCCGAAAACCGTATATCTCGAATTCTGACGACTCTTATTTTTGAATTTCATCTCCAGCTACCTGTATCAATGGTATAACTTGGAGACAAAAATCATCTTCTGCCCAATCATTCAAAGACTATGTTCATACTTAAAGGTATGCATTAACTTGCTACCGATATAGTCATCACAATTAGTAAAACGTGGACTCACAACATGTCGTACAGTAAAATATTCAACAATATCAATGCAAAACAATTTATTAAGTATTTAACTTTGTTCCAATTGCTTATTTTTGTAAATTTTATCACAACCTCTGTATCTCGAAGCCTCCGTATTTCGAATTTTTCTTCTGTCCCGTGAAATTCAAAATAGACAGGTTTGACTGTATTAAATCATCATTTATGTATTTTTCAATTTCTTAGTGAGGTCATTGTTTACCTGGCAGCGCTAAAGTGGATTAGTGTGCGTTACTTGGACAGGGAACCGCTAGCGGCTGACGTCCTTTCCTGCGTGCGTTTCCCCCTCATGACATTGAATGAAATCCTGGCCTGCCACTCTCCGCCTCTGCTTCCAGGCGTCACAGAGATCAAGGAAGTCAAAGACATGCTTCTCAAAGCCACTTGGTAAGTAAGTAAAGTAACACTTGGTGAGTTTTACAATATAATCGTGGATGGGAACTATATAATTGAAGGGTTTGGAGGATGAAGGGGCTGTGTTACATTTTTTTTGAAAATACACCATGGACAATGGTAAGCATTGGATACAGGTAAGCAAATGAAACTTGGTACATTAAAAAGCAGATGTCGTTAGACCAATGCATACGCTCACTATTGACAAAACCAGAAATCAAATAATTTAATACAGTGAACTCTCACTTATACACCGCCTCATTTATGCGCCTTTTTCACTTATACGACGATTTTCAGTGGTCCCGGAACATTTCATAGTAAAATAATGATAATTTCATTCGTTTATACGTCGCTCTAAAGATAAATATTTCACTTATGCGCCGAATTTTTCGTAAAATGCAAACAATTAAACTTATTTTCCTAAAAAATGAGCATGTTTCTTCACTTTCCTCTTTCGCTTTTATTGCTCACAGAAGGCCTTTTTTCCACATGAACTAGAGTTCGGAGAGGTACAATTATCTATTATGAATCGTTTGAAAGGGACCAGTTTGTGACTAGGAATGCTACAATTTTTGTTTTCTCCTTATCATTGTAGTTAGGTTACAGTAATTGCCAAACCGTAGTAATATGACCATTTCTATAGAAACATTCTTATTCATGCTCTCATTAGAACTTATATAGCATTTTAGACATTTAAATAGGCTTGTTCACTTATGCGTCTCTCTCACTTATGCGCCTTTTTCTGTTGGTCTCTTGGGCCGGCGCATAAGTGAGAGTTCACTATATAGTTTAAAAAAACTAAAATACACGCTTTTAGATTACCTTATAGTTTAATTAACTATAATCAGTTAAATCGCGCATAATTAATTAGTTGAATTTTATCTTTTATTCAGAGTTACAGAAACACAACTGAAACACTTATAATACATCAATATGTAATCTAGTTTAGCCTTTAGTATTAATAATAGCAATAAATATATTACTTTTATAACAGTAAAGAACGTGAATGTTATCTTTTATTCAGAGTTACATACATACATACACACAAACAAACCCACCATGTGTAGCTGATAAAAGCGTATTAAAAAGCTGCAACAACTGCTACAATAAAACTTTGAACTTTAAATTACTCGCAATTTTGGTTTCGTCACATAACGCCTTCATCTCCCAAGCCCTTCATTGTGAATGATTATACAGAGAAAGTAGTCTCATCGCATAGGCGTTCGCGCGTCGTAAGCATATCGCCAATTGGCGACAATAATGGCACAGCTCAATAATTTGAAACAAAACGTGATAGTTACTGACGTATAATCTCAATGTAATACCTTTTTGCCACAAAAGTCGCGCAACATTAGTATACATTACTGGTTCGTGGTCTAACATCACCGTATAAACGATGTAATCAATGGAGGTGTTTCCTACTGATATTGATAGAATATGCAAACAAGAAGTTCTGTCAAGAACTAAACGAGCCTACTTTCCCGTACATCGACATCGGCATTCTAGCATCTGATCATTATTCTCTTGATTATCTAAGACTAAAAATTATGTCAAACATACCTTTAAAAGCAAAATATACCTCTCTCATCAGATGAAATAGACACATAAAAAGTAAATAAATGAATAAATAAAGTTTTGTCGCACCTTTTAAAGAATGTAACTGTTACAGTTCTTCCGTAGAAAAATTCCTCAATTGTTTTCAAAAAAAAATTAAAAGTACAAAGTACATCAAAACACATTTTATCAAAGAAAGAAAAAAAAAAGAAAAAAAGAAAAAAAAAACTCGTCCGTTGATAAAATGTCTCGAATTTCACTTTTAATCCGTTGCCAGTTGTTAAATATAAATTAAGAATAAAATGCCCTAGTGAATGAAACATTTTTGTTACAAAAAAAAATCGTCTGCCAAAAAAAAAATAATAATAATAATAAATTCAATAAAACAAATGAATAAATAAACAAAAAATCGTCTGCACAGTCAGTCATTTTTTTCGGACTGTTTACTCAAAAGTTATTAGGGGTGACAGCTTGCTTGAGCGGTTCAATGTTGAATGAAAAATTGTTCAAATCGGAAATGTAAATACGGGAATGAAGTATCCTTGAAAAGTTCTTTCGAACAAAAAAAAGTTTGTTGAAATCGGACTGTTCACTCAAAAGTTAGCATCGCGGGACAGGTTGTTTGAACGGTTCAAAGTTGAACCAAAAATTGTTCAAATCGAAAAATCAAATATGGGAATGAGTTGTACTCGCCGAAATCTTTCCAACAAAAAAAAGTTTGTTCCAATTTGAATGTTCATTCAAAAGTTATTAGGGGGGAAAGGTTGCTTGAACGGTTCAATGTTGAACCAAAATTGTTCAACTCGAAAAATCAAATATGGGAATGAGCTGTACTCGCCGAGATCTTTCCAACAAAAAAAAGTTTGTCCAAATCGGAATATTCATTCAAAAGTTATTAGGGGGGGACAGACAGACCGACCGACAGACCGACACACAAATTCCCCATCTCAATACCCTACTTTCAAATTTTTAATTTTTCGATATTCATTTTACCTTTTTATTTTTTTAACTTGGCGATATTTTTTGGACTTGGCGATATTTTTTTTTAACTTGGCGATATTTTTTGGACTTGGCGATATTTTTTGGGCTTGGCGATATTTTTTGGGCTTGGCGATATTTTTTGGGCTTGGCGATATTTTTTGGACTTGGCGATATTTTTTGGGCTTGGCGATATTTTTTGGGCTTGGCGATATTTTTTGGACTTGGCGATATTTTTTGGGCTTGGCGATATTTTTTGGACTTGGCGATATTTTTTGGGCTTGGCGATATTTTTTGGACTTGGCGATATTTTTTGGGCTTGGCGATATTTTTTTAACTTGGCGATATTTTTTGGACTTGGCGATATTTTTTTTGAACTTGGCGATATTTTTTGGACTTGGCGATATTTTTTGGGCTTGGCGATATTTTTTGGGCTTGGCGATATTTTTTCGACTTGGCGATATTTTTTCGACTTGGCGATATTTTTTCGACTTGGCGATATTTTTTGGACTTGGCGATATTTTTTGGACTTGGCGATATTTTTTGGACTTGGCGATATTTTTTGGACTTGGCGATATTTTTTGGGCTTGGCGATATTTTTTGGACTTGGCGATATTTTTTGGACTTGGCGATATTTTTTAGGCTTGGCGATATTTTTTGGGCTCGTTTAAGTTGGACTGTTCACTCAAAAGTTATTAGGTGGAGAAAGGTTGCTTAAACGGTTCAATGTTGAACGAAAAATTGTTCAAATCGAAAATGTAGATACGGGAATGAAGTATCCTTGAAAAGACCTTTCGAACAAAAAAAAGTTTGTTAAAATCGGACTGTTCATTCAAAAGTTAGTATCGCGGGACCGGTTGTTTGAACGGCTCAAATTTGAACCAAAAATTGTTCAAATCAAAAAATCAAATATGGGAATGAGCTGTACTCGCCGAGATCTTTCCAACAAAAAAAAGTTTGTCCAAATCGGAATGTTCATTCAAAAGTTATTAGGGGGGGACAGACAGACCGACAGACCGACAGACCGACCGACCGACAGACCGACACACAAATTCCCCATCTCAATACCCTACTTTCAAATTTTTAATTTTTCGATATTCATTTTACCTCTTTATTTTTTTAACTTGGCGATATTTTTTGGACTTGGCGATATTTTTTTTAACTTGGCGATATTTTTTGGACTTGGCGATATTTTTTCGATGCATTAAGCTACTTTTAATACTTTTTTCGTCTTTCTTTTATTTTTAACGGGAAAGTAGGCTAAAAAGGGGGCCAAATGCTTTTGATACTTTCAACAGTAAAACATAAAATAATATGGTACTAGCTGCCAGGTCAGCTAGATTAGCTTCCTGCGGCATGTTGATGCATAATGTCCCCCCGCCACCCAACTTTTACCTCATTCTGATGTGATATTATTTGATATAATTCAATTTTCATAAGATTTTAAGACACACTACGTACGTGGCCCACTAATGCCCAAGCAGCTAGCTGCGTGGCCCGGCGTTGCACGGGCGCTTCGCGCATTTAAAGTAGTAAGGAATGTTTCAAAAAAATACTCGCCGCCAAGGCGGCTCGCTAACAGGCGCTTTCACTTTTTTCCTGCATCAAAAAAATCATTCGAATTATTGAGATGCTTCGCGCCTTCAAAATGGTGAGGAAAGTTACAGAAAGCTCTGCTCGCTCAAGGGAAAGAAGCAGACATAGATACTCAGTTTTTAATATAAGTAGATGGCTTTTCAACAAATGGATGTTTCAAAATATTATAAGTAGCTAGCGATAAAAATATTACGTAAGTGGCCCGCTTATGAGTTTCGTGTTTGATTTAGTTAAGCCTTCATTCAAAATTCTCATTATCATTGTTATTAGTTTCATAGCAACCACGTTTTGTAACAATGGATTTCATATTTAATCATTTATTAGGCTTAATAGCTTTAGGTTTGACTACTTATTAATTGATATCTTCGCTAATTAAAATCGTATAATTATATAAATTGAAACTAATGAAGCCTGAAAAATTACCTATCTATCGGTACCTGATGAAAAATGATCAAATAGGCTTTGTGCTGAACTATATTTGAAGTTAAAAATCAACGTAAATAAAGCACAAATAAGGTAGAAAGTACAGCAAATAGCTATTTCAAGGCTACAATGGAGCCCCTTCATCAGTGCAAGAAGCTCAGCAAACAACATGAAAGCTGTAAGAGAACTGAGCGCGAAGCACGTGTGCCCCGGTATTTATAACAAATGGGCGAGTGCGCTTGAACTCACAACAAAGCGGGAAAACACCGACCAATCAGCGATCAGCGAAACGCCAGGAGAGCGAAGAAAAGGGGGGGGGGAAGGCGGCAAAGGAAAGTAGGGGAAAAAAGCGCGGGAGAAAACACTAGAAGACGAAATTATAAAAATTGCTTCCAGATGTCAGGGAAAAATGGAACACTGGAAAAATCATTCACCAGAGAATGGGAATTTTTCCAAATATGGTAAGCTTCCCAAAAATCGAGGTCATAAACTGACGAACATTTACAAATAATCTTACTCGCCCAAGATTATTGATTCTATATATAATAGGCTAATAAAGCCCTCTCATTCCAGCAAGGTTTCCGAGTCTAAGGTTGGTTACACCATTGTTTTGCCTTTTTATCCAAAAACAAGTCATCAAGTTGCAAAGATTTTGAAAAAGTTTGGTTTCGATATTTCTTTCTCTCCTGTGAACAAAATCAAGTTTACAAACTTAAAGCATCCCATTGATTGCCAAAGCAACTGGGGCATTTATAGCATCTCTTGCAAATGCGGACTTAGCTATGTAGGCCAGACTAAGCGGCCTCTTAAGCACCGTCTGAAAGAGCATCAAAATTATGTTAAACATAAAGAACTAGCACGCTCTTCCATTGCTCAGCATTGTTGGACTTCTGGTCACTGCTTTGATTTTTCTTCGGCTAGAATTATTTGTAAATGTTCGTCAGTTTATGACCTCGATTTTTGGGAAGCTTACCATATTTGGAAAAATTCCCATTCTCTGGTGAATGATTTTTCCAGTGTTCCATTTTTCCCTGACATCTGGAAGCAATTTTTATAATTTCGTCTTCTAGTGTTTTCTCCCGCGCTTTTTTCCCCTACTTTCCTTTGCCGCCTTCCCCCCCCCCTTTTCTTCGCTCTCCTGGCGTTTCGCTGATCGCTGATTGGTCGGTGTTTTCCCGCTTTGTTGTGAGTTCAAGCGCACTCGCCCATTTGTTATAAATACCGGGGCACACGTGCTTCGCGCTCAGTTCTCTTACAGCTTTCATGTTGTTTGCTGAGCTTCTTGCACTGATGAAGGGGCTCCATTGTAGCCTTGAAATAGCTATTTGCTGTACTTTCTACCTTATTTGTGCTTTATTTACGTTGATTTTTAACTTCAAATATCGGTACCTGGTTCGACTTTCAGTTCATTGACATTCAGGAGAAAGAAGCGTGACATAGGTAGAAAGAAAGATAGAAAGATAGTTAGAAAGAAAGATAGTTAGAAAGATACTCAGTTTTTAATATAAGTAGATTAAGTTAGTGTATTAAACTTCTTGTAATTTCAATAAAAGTTTTTAATTTCTATACATGTTTTTTCTTTCTTTCTTTCTGGAATTTGTCTGGCCACCACATTCTGAAACAATAGTTTTATTGCTCTTCGAGTAACTAAACGTTGAACCACAGTGACTTTATTCAAGCAATAAAATAGAACTCCAATCGTCAAAATGGAGATAAATGTTGAGTGTTAATCCGCATAAAAAATGTGGACAAAGTCTGGAATATGTATAATTAATACTTAAACAAAAAGAAAAGTAAAACAAATAACTAGTAAAATACAACACAGCGGAAGAACCTAATATTTAATTTAAAATCTAAATGGCATGCTTTTTATTTCAGTTTCGTCGCAGCAAAAACAGTTAATGAAGAAAACCGATTCGAGCGGTATGCTTGCAAGCAGAGGCATTATCTTTTGCCAAGGGAAACCGTACTGCTCTGGGTAATTGCTTATTCAATAATTAAAGCTTTGAAAGATTATAATTAATGCATGTTGGATACCTTTTGGTGTTCCCCGAGAGAATAATTTAATTGATCTAGCGTGAGGTTTACCAAAAATCTTTAAATTAAGAAGAATGCTGGAAGTTTTACATTTATTCTTCCATTAAATATGGATCCAGTGATTATTTAAATCTTCACAGCAATCTGCCAAAAATAGAGGTCATTGAATTATTTACATCCATTCATCATTTCAGGCCCGTCGAGAGGGGGGGGCAAGCCTATGCATTGCATAGGGGCCCGTGAGAGGTCAGGAGGCCCGCGAAGCGGGCCTGAAAAACTAATATCAAACAAAAAATTTCCGTTTTTTTTTTTTTTTTTTTTTTTTTTTTTTTTTTTTTTTTTTTAATGGGTTAGCCATTGAGGGTCTAAAATTACTTACAAATGTTTAACGCTCCACATTAAAAATGAGAAATTTCATTAGTTCCTTTTCTCAGACCCTACTTTCAGCACATCTCACATCTATTACAGATTCTTTTTTTTTTAAAGGAACGAAACCCCCCTTTTCCCTGGCTTTTCGACTTTTTTTGGAACTCGGTTTGGAAAGTTTCGACCTTGGTGTGTATGACCTAGCAGGCCTGGACTATCCAGAGCGGTTTGCGGGAGATTGCCAAGGGCCCCCATGCCATTAAGGGCCCCCAACTGAGAAAGAAAGGGGAGAAAATTATGGCTTTTTTTTTTTTTTGCAGATTTTGATTTTTTTAACTATTCTTTCTTTTTCTATTGATTAGCTTTATTAAACTTTTCCCCAGGATGCACCACATCAGTCTTGCTGATTTCACATTTGTAGCATCCAGTACTTGAATAAAGCAAGGTGGGGCCCCGGAGCAACATTACTTTTAGGGCCCCCTAATCCAGGGTTTCCATCGCAATGAAATTGACTCGTAAACGTAGTGTTTCATTGATTTCTATTCTCTATTATAAGTATGTGACTGATTTATCCGTTCTTTCTTGGGGGAGGGGAGTTTACTTAATATCAGGGCCCCCACATCAATCCGTGAACCCCAAGACCAGATATTGTAATAGGCCCTCGCCCCTACAACACTCCATCCTCTAACAACTTATTAATGTTTAGACAGACATTTGAAATTTTAAAAATTCTGATTCATTTCTCAAGCAGTGGTCAGAATTTTTTTTGTAGTTAACTACAATTACTTCACTAAAAATGCAGTCAACTATAGCTGCAACTTTTTTTTTTCAAAAAGTATAACTACAATCTACTGTCGGAATGCCCATGGATGTATCTGAAGATAGTTCTAAATGTTGAAAAAGCCCACGAAAATGGATATTGAGATGATAAATAAAAGTTGTTATAAATGCAAAATAATGCTTCCATTTTTTGTTCTTTTGAAGCCATTGTAGTACAGTGGTGGATTTGGAGATTATGGAGCCCCTTTGTCCATTGCTCTTACAGTAAGCATTTGTAGAACATTCCTTTCAGGGCCCCTAGCAATTGTCACATTTGTGATATGCCCCCCTCTCCTCCGCAAAGTCTCGTCGTAAACTCGCGCGCAACACTTACACCGCATGTGGGCGCCTAGCTAAAGGCTGCTCTATTCAGCCTTATCGTTCTGAGTATCATGACAGATTTTGTTTTTCCGAAGTTAAGAAACAAACATTTATGTATAATATTCATTTAAGAAGCTAGGATATTTCTGTGGGAGTTTGTAACTAAAACTTATTTTACTTTTGCCACGCTAAAGGGGCGCCAAATTTAGCATTATCGTTCCGAATATCACCGCACATTTTTTTTTCCTGCGCTAAAAAACAATCATTTAACTGTGTTTTCAAAATTTTCATTATTTTTCATGCCTTAAAAAGTTAAATAAGATATTTTATTTTAAAAATTCACCAATTTCAGCTCTTTCTAATATATTTTTGCTTCGCTACTGATAAAACCATCACAAGCTATTTCTCCTCTCTTTGCTCAAGTAAGATTCGGCCTTCTTTATCTGACGGCAAGAAACCGCTATTGTCCCTTTAAAAGACTCACTTCCGAGAACTTTCTGGGGGGTTAATCACAGGGCCACTGTTAGAGTTCCAGGAATACTAATCCCACAGGGACTATCCCTGCTGGTCTGTCATTTGATTACCTTTGATGTAGTCGCCAGTCCTGAATGAACTCAGGGAACTCAGGCTGGGTCCTGTCGGGCGGCTTTGCAAATTTGCCATGCTGTTGTAAGGTTTTCGCTACAAGATTTCCGTAAACAAGCTTTTTATTGCAGTCATTTATTACAGATGTCCAGTTCAACTGAACAACAAAAGACTTCTTATTTTCCCATACCTTTTAAAAAAGGAGCAAAACTTATGATAACTGGCCAATTGTCGTGGAATTAGACGGATACTTTTGATCCAGATGTCCCCGAGTTCATTTTCTGAGATTATTTTTCACTAATTACCATAACCAGGGCCCTCGGGAAAAATCGCGCGAGGGAAGAAGCGCGCAAGTCACGGAGATTCCGCTATAACCAGTAACCTTTACTATCACCAGGAACATTTACAGTTATCTTCTTGTTTGTACAAAATCCTTCAGCTGAGTGCACAAACATATCTTTCCGGTAAGTTTTATGTTTGTGTGCTTGTATTTCAATACTATATTTTGTTAACAAAAAATAATAATATAAATTGAAATTAATACCACTTGTATTTTTCGGGCAAGAAAGAGAGAGAGGTTGGTTTGGCCCCTTCTCAGTTTTTTAGCAACAATTTTAATTTATATCGCTGTTTACTATTTTTTGCTTTAATTGTTTCTTTCAATGCGTTTGTTTTGCATAACTTTTTCTTCCCTTTGCCTTTTTAGACTTATTTTTTAGAAAAAGTGATCTATTTCTTCCCATATTATGGACAACGAGTGCTGTCAGTCGAGTTAAAAGAAGTATTCCTAACCGTCAGATAAGATGAAAGCAGGGGCGGCATTTCAACATTTGTTTGAGGGGGTTGGTTTGAGTTTATTAAATATGAAGCACCTCAACATAGAAAAAATACATGTTAGGAAAATAAAGTTTTCTTAAACTGGATTTAATATGAAGAAAAGTTGGAGTTATTTGAACAATTTTAATTTTAATGACCAAACTTTAAAATTATTTTGTAATTAGTTATCACATAAAACGCCGTGATTAGAAGTTAGTTTTTAACTTTAGGTTAAGTTTTAATCTACGATGTTTGGAGTCAAGAAGATTTTTTTTCCCATCGATTTCCAGCGTCTTGTGCTATTTCCCAAACAGCTAAAGTTAAAAATCCTTTCTTGTCCCGTTGTACTTGTTTCAGAGCATTTTTTTTCATATTACTCTCTTATTAGAAATCATGTTGAGAATATGTTAAGGGATGAGTTTTATCAATTTTTGTCGAAAATTGGCAGTCTTTTTTAGTTCCTTTTGCACGTGATGATTTGAATTTGTCGTT